>JAQGCC010003330.1:0-15664 GCA_034698905.1 Xestoiulus laeticollis
TGAAATGTACATATATGTTATACGGTGTATACTCTTCGAGTGTTATATGAATTAAATAAATAAATAAATAAATAAATGGAAACGCACACACCACAGACACTTCTCTTTTACATAATAAGCTGTGGAATGAACGTACATGTATTATAGAATATATATTAAATTAATATTGTGTAAAACTGTGCAATTTGCATATTTATGCTAAAAATAAAATGTTGAAATTTCCAATTGAGACACAAAATCAATGAATAATTCGCTTTCCACTGACCTTTATTAAAACATGGACGCTTGCTAGTTCAATATTTCCCGCTCCTTCACAACCCAACTTCATCAAAATTCCGATTACACATAATTTACACGTCCTTTGTTAATGAAGATGTACATTGAAATCATTTATTCAATTAAATCTATTTCCGACCATTACTGAGAACTAAATTCTAGCGTTTCATAAATTAAAAATGAGATGGGAATTCAGTTCTGCATTTTCAAAAACAAAAAAGTCACGAATGAACACCTCAAGAAAAATTAGTAACATCCTCGTCATCAAATCATATCTGGAAAAGTTACATGTATGTATAAACGTTATATTCAACTGGTATCCCCGGCGCACTTTTTGAGACCTCATATATTCTCAAATGGGGCATTTAGAAAATAATGCCAGGGTCCATAGAACTCTAGGGCATTTATTCGGAGTTCTGTGCAACGGATTGTTAGAGTGCGGCGGTTGTGCTTTTAACCTAAACAAGCTATTGGTAATTCACAGCTGCATAAAATCAATTCTCACCTGTAATGATGGCACAATGCCTTATATGATAAACAGAAAAAATGGGAATTATGCAAATCGAGGCAAACTTTCTTGCCCAAAATAATAAATTACTCTTCGATAAAAGTATATTGGAATTTCAGCGGCACTTAGCTTGGAAGAAGACAAGCCCATCAAAATTTCTTGGTCTCATCAAATCGGGTTATATGATCGTGTTGATTGATATAATGTAGCATAACAAAAGTCACGAGTAAAAAATTTCACGTAAAAAAAGATGATAATAAATAGTGCAATTTGACTTAATTCATTATTATGTCAATGTGTATCAATTAGATACATTTTAGTTCATTATAATGTGGAAGATGCTTTTTAAACCTCCATATTCACAGATAATATACTGTATGAAGCATGTCAACCTGCAATCTAATCTTTCTCTGTTTAACCAAAGAAAAGAATAAATATTAAAGTAATAAGATCATGAATATCTGAAACAAAGTGCATGTTTTTGAAAGATTTCAGGTCGGGACAATTCAAAGTCATGGTCACACATACTAAAGACATGAATGTGCACCATCTGCTTGAGCTTGCAAAGCATGTTTGATAAATACTGTATTTTCAAGACCAACAAAACATGCAAAATTGTTATTTTTTAAAGAAAATTTCAGGTTACCTGAATGCATTTTTATTGTTTATAATTAACTGTGTAGAGTTAAGTCGCTAGTACCTGAACATTAAAATCTTTTAAAGCAAGCTCAAGCAGAATATGCAGCTGCAAAGGGCTGTTTGCATGAAAGAGAGAGCAATAAAAATAATCTGTATAACAAAATACCATCATATAACAGTTGCATTTCATCTAATAAAAGTGATACTTGATTTTGTCGAATCAAATTTAATAATTTCATTTAATATATTTGCATGGACTTATTAATAGGCAAAACTATTATGCAATCAAAAAGAATATTTTCAACCGAAGCTTATTATGGGCGATACAAATTTTTGTCTAAGCAAAATTATGAATAATTGAAATTTAAAATCATTGTAAAGTTTTGTATTATGCAAATATATTAAATGAAATTGAAAGCATTCTTTTGGTTATTTATCCTTTAAGACTCCATAGAGATTAGAGATCCAAGTCCATTGGCAATCAAAAAAATGATTGCAATTAAGTAATTAATTTCATGCATCCATAAAACCGTTTTGACAAATTCCCAAATCAGACATAAGATTTCATTATTAAACGCAACAGGGTGGACGAGGAAGATTTCAAGGTCTTTTAAGAGTCATTATGCATTAATTTGTACAATGGTAATACCTAGATAAGCTTTTAAACAGCAGACAATGTCCACTAGTGTGTCATGCAAATAAATCCGATTGCGACACCTTTAAAGCCTTTATGTTAGAAAAAAAAAAAAGTAAAATAGCTCTTCATGATTAAAACACTTTAAAATTGGTGTTGTCACATTTTTTTTTAAACTTCTTGCTAATCTTAATTTTTTTGCATGACATCATACATGAACAGGCCTGTAGGAAAGCATATTGCAATAGTGCAAATATTCCAAGGTTTAAAAATCCACTTTTTGCAAAAAGAAATTAACTAAATCGCTACACAAGATTCTCTTTAAAACTTAATGTGAAAAAAATAATAATGATAAATGCATCGTGATCACATCCCCTAGAAGCCCCCCATCCATTCATTAACATTTCAATGATAGTTGTACGAAAATTACGAAAACGTCTTGGGTAATGATGAGACCGAAAACAAGTCCTGCAACATATCACCATGGGGCAGCATATGAAGATGTAATCCAGCGGGGAAATATGTTGCAAAACTGCAACTTAGACGAAATATTAAAACTGCACATTTTAGAACGAGAATAATGCAAGTTCGAGAACAACCTTTCTCACTTCGTTTTTCTTTTTTTTTTTCGCATTCAACAGGCAATAAAGCTTGACGACAAAATAAAAAAATGTCCTCGTATCAGAACTGCAACGTCCAAAATAATCGATTCGCTGTATTACGATTGGTTCTGCGATGGCTCTCTATTTACACGACGAAGTATATGATACAACTTGAAATTTCGAGTTCAAAAGCCAACAAGAAGCCAGATAGATGATGAGATTCTCTCGCGTTCGCATAACCGCATGACGCAAAAGTCATGGCCGAGAAACGATAGTCGAAAATAAAAATAAAAAACAGCTTAGGGTACGCAGTAATCACAGGGACCAGTGTCTTATTACCATTGAGAGGGGGGTGGGTAGAAAGGATTTCACGGATCCCGCACGATAACTGTATGACACGGCATTGCAAGAATGGTCGGTAAAATGTCGTTCAAAGATCCAGGTATGCCAGCAACCCAAAGATAATTTAAATCAAATTCATGAGAAAACGAAACAACGTCCGTGGCAGGAATAAGCTCATGTGTAGGTAATAATGCCGCAGCTTAATAGCCGAATATTTCACCACATTTTCCATCCATTTAGAAAAAAGAAACCAATCCTTCCGAATGCGGTAAACCTCTTGTGACGAAGCACTTCTAATCCTTCGTTCTGGATGCACTAGTTGATGTGCGCACAAACACACTATTATACACTAAGCTCTATCCAATATGGGTAGAATATCTAACCATTACCAGTTTGTGCCAGCACAAAAGCATCACTTGTCAGCTGCTTTGAATTGCCCAACACTCCCATTTACAAATAAGTGTTCACATTCTCTTCGACATCGTCATCCTGAAGTTCTCATCCTCGAACCGTTGAGTGGGAAATGTCAGACGAAGGGGCTCTTTTGTATTGTCACATCGTTCGGGTGCAGATTTTGGTTCGTTTGTCTTTGGCAGGACTACAGGGATGAGGAAAGTAAAATACATTTAATAAGTTTATAATTATACATTCGACGAGAGATGACGGAGCACTTACGAGTTGCTTGGTTTCCCACTTTTGCATCAGGTTTTTGTATTTTTCGAATTCTTTGCACCAATCGGAATATATCTTTCTGTACTGGAGTTCATCAGGCGCACTGCACGATTCTACGTAACAAAACATGGCAGGTATTAAAATGAGTGCAAACGATATTTATAACCGGTCTGTCAATATGTGTTACACTTACTTGTGTTGACAGTCACGTTAAAACTACAGAGCGTGTTAGCACCCATCCTGCAGTCGTAGCGTCCACTATCGTTTTCGTTTAGAGACAAAACAACCAAACCGGACTCGGAAGTTTCTATGTACTTGTCAGGACGATAAAAAATTGGGCTCACGCCTTCCCTACTCCTCGCATGAAACCATCTAACAGGAGCGATGGTTAGTGACACGGGTGTTGTAACGGCACAGCCCAAGTGAATGGTTTGGCCCCAATGGACATGCATTGGCTTATTTTTTATGCCTGCATTAAAAAATACCACACGGTTACAGATGGTAAACAGAAAATATGATGAAAAAATAAATTTTGGTAGACATATACTTACAATTGTCGCAAAGCCGAGAGGTTGCGTTGGTAACATCTTGCAGAAGGCTGTTATAAATATTAATAGAAACTTATGGATTATTGAAACTATTCGCATACGAGAATAAAAGGCAGCATTGCAAAAACACTCACTCTGGTCTATACGGCCGACATTTGGAGTGTTCCACATCCCACCCGCAATAGGGATCCTGTACGCATTGCAAGCAGCTAGAATAGCGAGCAGTGCACATGGCCAATTCCACTTGCCTAATCCGAGTATCCGATACCACGTACAAGGACTTGTGCTTTAGCATAAAAAATAGCAAAATAATAATGTTATTTCAAATTCTAACTGAGAGCTTAATTATCCCTGTAAAGTCTCTATATTTAAAAAAACTAAGATGATTAAAGAGAAAAATTGGGCATTTAATCTCTTACCTTGCTGGATATCTGTAATGCTCTGATAGTTTCTGGTGTCATCACTTCCAACACATCCAACAAATTTGAATGAGATTCCCCACCTCTGTCGTACCATTCGACAATTTTGTAAATTTTTCCATCATCTATAAATTACCAAAACAAACAAAACAGTTGATGCGATTTCAAAAAATCTAAAGACCGAAAATGAAAACGGATGAAAATACATACAAGCGCCAGCATAATATATAGTGTAATTTCCAATTCTGTCAACGACAAGATGAGTGAAGACCAAATCTCGCTTGAAAAACACCGGCTTGTTGTTAGCATGGGGAACTGAGCTATCCATCAGTGGATGTCCTCTAATAAAATTCAATACTATAGGGTAAAAAAAAATTAAAATTAGAACAACAGCATAACCAAATTGACATTTGGTATGTGCTTTTTGGACAATTGTTCAAATGTCCATTTTCAGTTGTACTTTATATAAAATGTGTATCTTATAAAACGTAAACATTACCTGTGTCAGGTAGTGTTTGGGTATCATTGACACACTGTCCAGGCCTCGGTTCCGGAACCTTGCTGCTCAGCACAGGCAACCATGCCGATGATGAAGTAGCCTGCTCTTTAAACTTTCCGTTAAACGTTTCCTGCACATCATTAATGTCGAAAGTACAAATTGCGGAACCCATCAGCCCATTCCTAAAAATACAAATTGATTTTCAAAAGCCGACTTGCAATCAGAAAGACAAAAATTGAATTTAACGCCAAAAAAAAAAAACTTACATGGAAGTCGTAAAGACAGCATAAAACTTGGTGTCATTATCAGGCATCTTGTATACGCTTTCTGTAAAAAGTTCACAGAAATTAATTGCATAATCGCTCGTCTGAATGTAAAAAAAATCAACAGATCAAAGGAATGCTGCTTACGGATTTCGTTAAAGTAAAACGGGAATTCTCCAGGAATGGAGCAGTTCAGACGTGCCTTCAAGAAAGTCGCCCAATTCTGATGGAGAATATTCTTTCCCCCAGTATCCATCTAGATAAGGTTAAAAATTGAGAATCCGAGAAAGTGACAAAAAAATAATCCTTATCCTGTACTTGGGACGGTTCTTTAAATTACCTTGCAAACACGCGCAATTCTCGAATAAACATTTTTCCCGCAATTAATGTACTCCACTGCAGTTTCTCTAAAGAAGAAGAACACGTATTCTCCGATCTCGTAAGATCCCACAAAGTTTGGTTCTGCAACGAAAATACATTATTGCCGAAACTGAAAACTGTACAATGAAATATCGATAATGATCAATGAGCTGCATTGCTACTTACTATCCAGCCATTTGGAATCATATTTAATCGTCCGTTTGAAGGAATACATTCTATGGTTTGAAGTTTGGTTGTAAAGATCCATACGGAAAATGACAGTGTCTGCCTTGGTGAACTCTGCCACTGTACCACTGTAGAGTGCTGGTAATGATCCCGGATTGCCCTTTTCTGAAATTGTAAAGGTGTCACATTATTTGGTTTTTATTCTATTTCAACTATGCAAAAAAAAAACAAACATTGGAACTATTTAAGACGAATTTCAATCATGATCTACACAAGAAATAATGCAAATAAAATCCCACCTAAATGTGCACAGACTAAGCAATTCCTTTAAATTTAACATAAATGAAAGTTAGGGCTCAACTTCGCTGACAATAAAATTGGACTTAAATGATGATATATGAGATGATGCAACAAACCCACCCATAAATTACATGTTTATCTGCCTAGGCAAACGCAAATTAATGCTAAAGCTGTGTGCAGAATTTTAAAAAATCATTTCGTCCACAGGGGAACATAATTCAACTAAATAAACAAATTACTGGAAAGCGCAAAACTGCAAATAGAGAAAGTAAGCCCATTTTATATCAACCCAATTTATATTGCCTGCTAAAAGCTACAAAATATGCCAACATGCAGACAAACATGTTCAGCATACATAAGCTGCTTCTAAACCAGACATGAATCACGAGAAGTTGGCAGCTTGCGAAATACAAGTGAATTTCAAATAGAATTTCCCTGAAACACCTCTTCAAATAATCGTTTATTATACCAGAATTACAATCCTTTATTAAACTAAGAAGATTTAAGTTTTTAAATAAATAAATTTTAAACAAATCTATGAAATGGCCTCAAGATGAAAGTACGATCAAGGTACATGTAGCAAAACATTAACGTTTTAAAAATATAGAAACATTATATTATATCGTTAATCTCATTTCCAAATAGTTTCTCTTGTTTCAGTGTAGGAAAATTAAGCAAGACATGAACACGTTCATGTTGAAACAATTTAAATTTAAATATGCTTTGCTACAACAAGTAGTTTGATAGCTAACTTCTAAAACCCTTTGAGCACCTTAAATGTAAACTAAAAATCAAATATCGAAAGTGTAGGCCATTTGAAAGCTCACAGCTTCCTCATTTACTGCCATGGGGAGCCAATTATGAAAAATGGGAAACAAGTGAGTTGAGATTATTGCTCGTTTGCTAAATTTTTCATTCCTCGCTGTCTTTTTAGCCAAGTTTATTGTTTTGCGCATTTGATAAAGGTCGTCAAGAGATTGAAATGGGGCTTTCTGACAAACAGTAGCCAATCACAGGAAAAACAAAAACAGAGGTAACTACCAAGGGAGCTGCTTAATAGCTTGATGGAGAGAGATTGCAACTGGCAATACTTTCGCGACTTCCATGAAACCTCGTGAGATACAAGAGTAATCAACAACTCTACTTGTTTCCTTTGACACAGTTATCTGCTTAATACGACTTTCCTTTTTCGTAGCCTACACTCCGACAGAGAAAATAGCTACAGTGGAAACCAATTTTCCGGGCTTGGGTAAGGAATCACCGACAGTTTAACTGAACAAGAGATAATTCCCCCTGCATTTAGCACCCTCGACTTTCAAATTATGGCATATTAGACCAAAAAAAATGAAATCTTCTTTTTCTAGAAAACCCTATCAAAAATGTTCTCTTGCATGTATATCATAAGTTCATTAATAACTATTTGGTTGCGTGATATTTTCCACAATTTTTTCCCATGTTACATTACCTGAAAAATGCATAATAACTGCATGTATACTTGTGGGAGATGATATTTAACTAGATAATTTTTTACCATTTTGCATTAACTAAAAATGTATTTGTTCATGTTATGTGATGTTAACAGGTTTAATTTAATTGACAGGTCTAATTTAATTGACAGGTCTAATTTAGCTAACAGGTCTAGCTTTAATAAATAAATAATTTAAAAAAACTATAAAAAGATTGCTCTCATGTCCTAAGTTTTAGTAATAACTTTTTGAGTCCGATGATATTTTCAACAAAATATCACCCGCCCATTTTGTATTATCTTAAAAATGCATTTTTCAGCTACGTAATGGTAACAAGTAAAGATCAATGAAATTTCAATGATTGTATTAGAGTAAAATGGTTTGTAAACCACATACATTAATTTGAACAAAGGGTAATTAGGTCTACATAAAATATGCATTAACGTGATTACCAAAACGCACTTGTAAATAAAAAAGCTACTTACCAACCCATACTGCTGTTGAGTTATCGTCTGGATCAAAAGGGCATTTGGCAGTTCCATCTTCAATACCAGGAACCGATTCATTCTTTGGTATGTGAGTGAGATTTGCCTAAAACGAGATAAAAAAAAATTAAAAAAAAACGAATGATCATCATAAAAAAGAAAATGCTTGTCAAGTTTTTGATCAGGGAAGGGCATGAAAGAACCCAAAGCATAAATATGAGGTACTTACGTAGATTGCCCAGTCTTTGGGGCTATGTGCATTGGTGCCACAAACGTAGAAACGAGTGCCATCTCCCATGGGTTGAATAACTCTGATATGGTTCTTACAATCGTAGTTCTATAAAAAAAAATAGCATCAAATTAATTTTGACTGCGGAGTTTCATTAATTTCTGGCTGTAAAAAGCCTAGACAAGAGGGGAAGACAACAGAATTGAAAAAGCAGTTTTCAGAATCTCCAAACACTGAAAAGCGTTCGGCATGGTCCCTTTTTATGCAGTTCGAAATTTATTGCCTCTTTTCCAAAAACAATTTTTATTTGGATGTTTACGCAGCCTTTTTTTTCCATAACAAGGTTTCGGAGTTTGGATGGGGGGTGGAGGGGTGGTGGAAAACACATCAAATTTCGCGAATACTTGTAAAAAGCCCATAGAGGGAACCCTATAACCACTTAGAAAACAAACATGAAGGGAGGTCTAGCCCAATGCAGTGCATTACGTGAGATTGCAATGCCACGAGTCGTATTGATGACGCTAACAATTTTCTTGGGGAAATGGGAGATATACTGTATGTGCTTAGTTTAGCAAAAGGCATGTTGTCCCCATAAAATACGAATGTCTATAGACCCTAAACGACAGCCAGCAGTACCCAAAGTGTCATCCTCAGCTCTATGCGTGACATTTACTTATGGGAAAATGGACGGCCAATGGAGGACAGAACGATATTGACAAAGTTTGCACTTTATGCAAGCCAAGCTGAAAGCAAGATGGAATCCCCCTTCAATAAGACACAATTATACCCGCTGTTGCTCTTCCTTAATGGTTTGGTGCCATTTCCTGGCAGTTACAACGGCATAACGACTGCAATGTGGCTTTTATCAAAGAAATGCATCCTTTCGGAAGGGGATGAAAAGTGTATCGATAATGCCATTTGAAAACAATGAAGAACAGGCACCACGTGTGAACACCAGTTTAAATGTGCAAAATGTCAGGGAGCGTTTTGTTATTAACATTACAACGTCGTCATTTATCATTACAATTTCGTTCTTTTTAATTTCCCAACCTATACATTTTCTTTGGCGAATTAAGCAGCGTGTCCTTTTATATTTTAACGCGTGCCATTAAGGGAAATGAGCCTATATATACTACATGTACATGTATTATCGCTGTTTTCAACTTTATTCCCTAATGTCACTACTTATGTATGCCAAATACCACATTTAAATGTCATTGCAATGGAAAAATCTGAAATGGTCTCACATAGAAAATTCAATGAGACAAACAATAGGACCAGATGAACCCTGCAAATGTATTTTTATTCTATGGGACTATGGTATGGCTTTCTTAATAATAAGATTTTTATAAGACTACGTGTATTGCAAGATCCCACCTGTAGTAAGAAAAGTAATGACCAAACTCAACAACACTTAATTTCAATTGGAATTTAACAATTCCATAATCTTATTAGCAATTAAATTATTATATTAAGACTCATTGCCCTATGGACCAAGTCCTAAACCTGCAATGTTAAATTTTCAAAAGCCATGGCATTATTCTTAATAACTTATAAAAATATTAATGAAAAAATTGCTCAATATTCATCACGTTTTGATCCAATTGGCTATTTCATTTCGTCAAATTCCACAGCACAAACTCATAAATGCATATTATTATATTTGAAATATAGGGTGGTCTTTGATGGGACACTAGCTGTCCCCTAACGGCCAAATGATAATACTACAACATCTCAAAAACATTTATTTAAAAAATAACTGGAAAAGTACATTTAAAAAAAATAGCCGGATTGGATGTACCAAAACGTGGTGAATAATGTGCAATTTTTTTTCATTAATTTATTTTTCTAAGTTATGAAGAAAATGGCTTTTGAAAATTTAACAGTACAGGTATAAGTCTCGCTCCAGAGGGGAATGAGCCTTTATAAAATTATTTAATTGTTTACTATGATGCCTAGAAATCCACATTATAAATAATTAAGCAACACATTTCAAAAAGAAGGTTACATTCTATCATCTTTACTGTATAAATTTATTTTTGAATGAAATTTAATGCAAAAAGTTCCGAAACTGTGTTCATCATGCCTATTATGATAATTATTTTACAACGAATCCTCCAATATGATGTATGCTCAACCACAAAAATAAGGCATGTTATTTATATACAGGTAGACTATATAAATGAATATATGTGGTTTTTTTTTAAATTTCGCTCAAGGAAATGTATATAATTCTAATTTATAAAGAGTGACGGAAAACATTATCCTCATATAGTGGGCGATAGGGATGATGAGGATCCAATCTTCGCCAAATCCTCCAGGAGCACTTTAATGGCGCTTTATATATTAATAACCATTTCTGAGGGTGAGGCATTTCAAATTATCATCAATGCCACATTTCTTGAGAAAGTAGGCTACATTACATCTGAAGTCGAAAGTATATCCTTTTTGTATTTTTTTGCTCCTTATACCTATTTTTTTTTAATTCAACGAAAGCACTACCCATTAAATTTACGGCTTTTAATTTTGAAAAAGGGAAATGAAGGCAATCCCAATGGGATATCGCGTGTTTATCTTTCATAATGCACATATGCGGATTCATTGAAGTGAAAAAAACAGCATTTATGAATCGGCATATAAGAACCGATGGCTAAATACCGCACTTCCAGCAAACACATCAAGACTCCACATATACACATAGTAGGCATTGCAAAGCAGATTAAAGACCGTATTGAAAATTGCCAAGAAAGCCTTACAAGAAACACTGAAATATTGGGCTGAAAGCATGCCATTACCAGAATGAAGTCAGTGCATTTCAAGATCAAATAAAAGATCACCGAGTATTATGTACGTTGAGCTCTTTTTCTCTCTTCTCTTTCTCGTTCCTCCATTTCTACAAAACATCGTTTTTTTTTTTTTTTGCAACAACAGTTTTCGGTGCAAACAGTTTTTTCTTTATACAAAAGAAAAAGTAATGTTGTTGGGGAGCACGATGGATCGAATAATGGAATTTTAAGCAGCTTACAAGATACTTGAGTTACACATTACGATAATCCCAGCTGGTTTATTTCATCAGAACCTGAGTTTTTTCTGTTGGTTTGCTCCATTCTCTGCAATGCTTCTCCAAACACAGCCTCTGAATTCTAAAGTTGTTGTCACCAAATCGCTTCTAATCAAATTGTGACAAAACCGTCATTTACAACCGCACGAACAAATCGCAATGTATAAAAGGGTTCATGGGGACTTGAAACTAGTCGTTTTGCTCGCGTTGCTTAATCAGGAAACAGCGGCATGGCTTTAAAGTGCAAATTGCCTTGCCAAGGACATTCCCTGTGCTTACCAAAAGGCTTTGATGAAGTTTTTTTTGGAAAGCATTTACCACATACTAAAACCATTCCCTGGGACGACAAAGAACTTGGGTATTTTTTTTGTTTGTTTCCCCCCACACACATTGCAGCTGGATTAGAGTGAATGGGTTAAGAGCATGATTTAGAATCTCCACAAAAGAGCATTCATTCTCTTCACCAAGATATCATACTGTAGAAAGTACTCTTGATGGTCCACATTACACTAAAAGTATTTCATTGGTGTTGGGGGTGCTCATCCTAACCATTTCATGGTGGCTATACTGTTGCATATCTGATTAAGATATTGTACAAGAGCTAAGATTTCCAAAATTTTCATTTAAAACAGGAGGACACAAATCCAAAAGCATTCGGTGTAAAAGAATATCCTCTCTAAAAGCATAAAATGACCCTGTCACGACATGGAATCCATATCTTCAGTTAAACCTGTCTGAAAGCATATTTTTCACTTCCCTGGTCGAAATAAATCCCAAATATCAGTAAAACTTACTGATATCAGTAAAATCTATACTGATATCACTATAGAACTTACTGATATCTGTAAGATTTTACTGATATTTGGGATTTATTTCGACCAGGGTTGTCCCAAGAGTGTGATTTTAGACAGGGTCTACTGTAATTTGATCAATGTCAAAGGCAATGAAAATCTAAAATACTTTAAATTAAGATGTCAATCAAATAAGATGAAAAATGCATCCATTTAGCAACTATTTAGCAAGTTAATTATTTAGCAAGTATACAATGCATGCTTATTTAAGTTAAATTTGAAAAAAACTATCATGTCTTATTATTTGGTGGACAGTTTTTAAGTTTTCATTTGCAGTGTGATCGAAATGCTGCATTTTCCAAAAAAAAAAAAAAATGAATGTTAATGAAGTATATGTCGAAATGCATACTAGTAAATTCATTGCAAACTTGACGTCAAATTTCATAGACTTGAAAATTTTGATGAAATTCTATATGAAGCATATATATTAAAACCTGCAATGTTTAAATCATGCATGCAAAGTTTTACACTTAAATCCGTATAATTAAAAAAACAACTTTTTCCCAAAGGATTTTAGCATAAGTTTTGAAGGAAAACGAAAAAAAAATAAAATCCACTTACCACACTTTTCCCCTTGGAAACGCAATTATGAATATTCGACGCCTCTAGTACAAGTGCATCCGTCTGCAAAACAAAAAACACAAGAAAATCGTTAGCAAAAATTGCATTCAACAAAAAAATAAGGTACCATTATACATGTATATAATGGAAGCAATGGAAAGCTTCCCTCTTTAATCGCGTTTTATTTGCGCGACTTTATTGCTAGGCATTATCATCCCAATATGTCGCCTGCCCCAGCTCGAACACTGCAGCCTACATTTGGCTAAAATGCAAAGCGAATTTATGGAAATGTCAAACTAATATATGTAGGCTAGTTCAAATGAAACGACCCATCACAAACGACATTCCGGAATGACTTTTATCCCAGCCATTTGCCCAAATCCCGCAATTTAAATTGGGCGGAAGGGTGAAACCCCTACGAGCGAAACTCATTTGTTGTGGGAATACAACTCACCACATTCATAAATGAAAGAAGAAAAAAAATCTTAATGGCACAAAATGCCAGCCACGCTTTTATTAATAAAAATTCTGTCCTTATATAGCAAGTTTCCGCTTTTAAAGATCCTTGCAAAATTACCCCCTATATATACACATGTTCACGTCTTC
This sequence comes from Xestoiulus laeticollis, assembly GCA_034698905.1. Taxonomy (NCBI): domain Eukaryota; kingdom Metazoa; phylum Arthropoda; class Diplopoda; order Julida; family Julidae; genus Xestoiulus; species Xestoiulus laeticollis. The sequence continues at coordinate 13,508 of JAQGCC010003330.1, forward strand.
AATTTTCCTTTCCAGACATGTCCCAAAGCATTGTTGATATGGTACCACATTCACCGTTCATTTCTACATTATTACATAACTATATAGTCTAGCCAATGTTTGTCTGGTTACAAATTTACAAAATTCATTACACCAGATCGCCACCCCTTTGGTTACGTATCCGGCAAACATATAGCACACAAGCAATTTCCTTTTCCTTCCTTTATATATACATTAGAAAATTCATTTATGTATACATAACGAGTTATGGGAAATGCATTTTTTTTATTTAGTAATAGTGATTCACCGTTGCCTAGTTAAAATAGAAAAGATGAAAAGATTCGTGTATATTTGCAATTTCTATTATTAAGGTATAAAATTCTTCATGAACAAAAGGCAATTATGTCAATGAAAAAATAGGGGAAAACCCTACAGGCTAAACACAGAGAAATTCGAATATACATGTATATTAGGTAGACCTACTCTCACTGGGAGAAACTTAGCCAGGTTTTTGCTTATAGTTAACGGAGGCTTGAGTGGTTTGGCCTAATCCCTTGTCAAAATCTTAAGTGTACTTGGCATACTTTTCTGAATACTAACCCCCGTACCACAGTTGCACAAATGGCGCAGCTTGAGACCAAGCTGCGTCTCAAGTCCTGGGATTGGTACCGTGATTATTCGTGATTTATTTTATTACTGTAAATTTGTCTCTTCAGAATCAAAAATTTCAGATATTCCCAAGAGAGAAAGTACTTCCTTGAGAGCATACTCAATTACGATTTGTGGTGATTATTAACAGCTAGTACTGTACCTAATTAATGTAAGTCTTATTTCATCATTGAACCATTAATGTACAACAAACACAGCCCAACAGCTAAGAAAAATGTATAAAAAAGCTGTTGATGAAGCCATGTCTTGATTAGCTATTCGATTCATGCGTGTAAGCGTTGCAGACAAGATTGCCTATAATTCAGAAAAAAAGGTAAAATATTGCAGGGTTTATAGACGTTGAATGTCTAAAAACTATAAAGGAGCACGCAAATGGTAAATTTGCTTCAAGTTATGTACCGTCTTTCACATGACTGGAATTTTACATCCGTCTCTGTAAGATATTGTACTGCTTCCCCAGAATCAAGCAGCCGAGATGAAAAAAAAAAGTTCATGGATTTACGAAATAAGACTTCAGTGAACCTGAATTTCAACAAGCTGAATAAAGAGAGTTTGCTTGAATTTTCCGTTCGAGCGCTTCTTCTATGGCTGAAGAACGAGGGGGGGAGGGAAAAAAGCATATGCTTGAAACAACTCTGCATGGATTTATAAATTGAACTGATTACGGACATTTCTATGCCGACAAAACCAAGCCAGCTAGAAAATACGCCTGGATAAAAAGTGCAACATACTTTATAAATGCAATGACTGTACAGCAAGTTGGTCGTTAATATTAGAGGAAACCAAAATATGGAACCTACAAAACAATAATGAAATACTGTCCTCACAATCGGAAACATTTAAGTCAATTTTCAAATCTCATTTAAAAATAAACACGTGCTCACGATGCGAAACTTATCGCATTTTTTAGCCAAATTCGGTTAAGTTCGTAATTACGGAGACTGAGAGGAGCCAATATCATGTCTGACCGACACAAAGCAGCATGTCTGCCTATACATTATAATGCTAGGCGCTTTATCTATTAGCTTTAAAGTGAAACATGTATACATGGGAAATTAAAGCTAATAGATGAAGCGCCCTTACAGCATAATCAAATATTGACATCACAATACAGAATATCACAAGCTCGGCCAGCCCACTCAAGCCTCCGTCAACTAGGCGAAAACTTATCTTAGCGTGGCTAAGTTTCCATCGTGAGAGTACCTATAATGACTTAATTTTTTGTTTGCAATAGAAACTTAACGAATGAATTGTTTCTATAATCTGAATTGAATCTTATGCCTATATAGTTAAAAATATCAATGCCTGCATGAGACCGAGCTGCAGCTCAAGTCCTACATTGGATTTGTATGCAATTTGGTCTACTTGTGAGGTAGCTCGATCTCAAGCTGAACAATTTCAGCAACAGTGGTAAGGGTGTTAGGCAATGAGATTGATTTTATTAAATTTAAATTTAATTGGGATTACAATCGATTGTAATCCCAATTAAAAATTGTAATGTTCTTAATA
>JAQGCC010003331.1:0-15662 GCA_034698905.1 Xestoiulus laeticollis
ACGATGGGTCACAGTTATTAATACAGGTTTTTATTAAAATATACCCAGAATTGGATAAATGTGAGGTTTGTGTTATTTATAATCAACTCATAATTGGGTAACTTTATTATAAATAACACAAATCTCACATTTAACCAATTTTGGGCATATTTTAAAACCTGTGTTAATAACTGTGACCCAACGTTGGGTAGCTTTAACCCTACATTTGGTTGTTACATTTAAATTCAACCCAATGTTAACCCAATGTTGGTATGTTTAAATAGCACTCAATGTTGCAGGGTTGAATTTTAACCCAATGTTTTTAGTGTGTATACTACTCAAACTTTCCCTTTGATTGTACACAAAGCTCCAGCCCATCATGCTTTTTCGAGTTTGTCAAACTACAATCAGTTCATGCAAATGATCCAATTTCTCGTCCACGCGTAATATTTTGCCGGTAGTCAAACAAATTATTGCGTGTGCATCCTCGACTCTTATCAATACAAATTGCATGTTTTATGTTAATAGTGTGATTCAAAAACGGTTTGAAATTCAACATTAGGGAGATTTATCAGCAAATCGTCGAACGAATCGTTATACGATACATACGAAGCATAAACGGCCGAATAGGAATCGTGAACTATACATATAAGCAGACGCTCCTATCGTCCACAATGACGGTTTGGTATGGGTATAACGATTGCTGACGATTTCCTGTAATACTATTTAAAAACACGCGAAATTGAAACTCAAATTTCGTGTAGAATTTCATTACAAAATGGGCGGGTAGGTGTCAATTCACGTGCGGCGCTTTTGCTTAAAGACGAGTTATTAGCATTGTATTTTAAAAGGATCTGCTAACGCGGCCACTTCGGGATTACTTTTAACAATGGTGACGTCATACCCGTCCATGCGTCCTTCAGTTTTCCGAAAAGAAATCTTAAATTCATGTAGTATTTTCACCGTGCTGCTAAATCTCACTATTGTAATCGACTAACGCTCCCAAAAGAATGCTGGGTCCATAGATGGCACTTTCACCATGCATGACCTATTGCAACATTATCCTATTACTTTAATCGCGACCAACAACAGCTATAAACAATTCATGTATCTCTCGGGAATATTTAGTTTGTATTGATTTGGTAATATCAATGCTTTTAGGTTATAAAACTTGCGTGTCGTACCTTGGCCATGTCGGTTATAGTGTTGGAATTATCGAGTAATTTCCGTTGATCCATCTTGACTTTTCGTAAGCTAAGTAAACATACGAACAAAAATTGAATTGATTATTCTGCGACGAATTCTTGCCGCAACCTATATACGATGACCGCTGTATTTTCAGTACAGTATAAATTACTTCACGATGGGTCTTCCTTAGCATGGTCTTGAAAAAAAATCCATCTTATTTGGCCGGCACCAAAAAAAGCGCACCATCATAAAAGTAAATAGCACGCTTCTTGAGATAGTGTATAGAGCCCTAAATGTGATTGATCAACTGCATCTTCTGGTAGTAAATGGAAAAATAGATAGGGTGTGAACACGAAACAGCAGAGATGGCCCTGAAGTTAATTTCCAGTTCAGAAGTGATCACTATATATACATCAAATCCTTATCAAGATGAATGCATTTGTTTTCGTGGAAATACAAAAATTACCATACAAATGTTATACACCATTATTTAGCAATGTTAATTAAGCTATACAGGGCTTTACAAGTAACCATTTTAGTAGTTTGAATGCTGCTTTTATGAGAGCTACCAAGAATTTTGTAACCCTTTGTGACATTACAAAACCGTGTTATATTTCAAAAGAACAATTATATAAACATTATTATTAAAGAACATTATTTAATATAATGTAATTTTCAGAAACTAAGTTACCATTTTAGCAGTTTTAATGCTGTTTTCATTAAAGCTACCTAGAATTACAAGCGTTGACTCGTTATATTCGTTATTGACTCGTTAGCTAACTTGTGATATTACAAAAACCATGTTATTTCAAAGAACAATATTTAAACATTATCATTAAGGAACATTGATGGGGTTTTCTGCATAGGAGTTTTAATTAAGTTTCCTTTAGGGCTACCAAGAATTGTGTGACTCCTAGTGACATTATAAAAATCATTCTGTTTCAAAGAACAATGGGTTTAGCATGCATCCATTTTTATGAAGATAAAAAAATTAAAACATGTAACTCAATTACTTTACCTGTAAATAGCCATTAGAAATTTCCTTTGATGGGTGCGGACTTTGGAAGCGTTGACTCGTTTAACTAATCTAGTGTGCTTATAAATTAACCACGTTTCCCTCAACACGTTAGCAGCGGCATTTTTCAACTGTAAAATATACAGAAAACATCATGTATACACACAAAAATATGTATTTTGTGTAAACATTTTACACGTTCCTTTGAGGATCATAATAATTGGTTTGTCCATCTCTATGTATGATTTCACCTTAAATTTCTTTAGCAAAGAAAAGATTTATGGTCAAAAATGAATAAGGTCCTCCAATGCAAACAATAACTAGCAACATAAACAAATGAAAAAAATCCATTTGTCATTCGTATTTCAAGAGAAAACTTGTTTTTGCTGTGCAATAAAATATAAAAAAAAACTTCTTATAGTACAGCAATTCTGACATCTGTGTTTCTTGTCAATTTCCATTTTCAAGATGATATACTAGAGCAAGCAGCCTAAATTTTTGATGAAAATAGACAATGTCAAAATTCAACTGATATAAAATTCATTCTGATAAATTGTGACATAGACGAAATATTTTTAGAATGTGAATTTACAAATGTATGAGATTTTGCAGGAAGAGATAAAAGAACATGGACAAAAGTTTTGTCTAGCACTATTGGTCAAGTGCAAATATAATTTCGTCATAAAAACAAGGACAATCAGTGTAATAAATTTTGGTAGATGTTACATGTACATGAATTTATTGCACTTTTATTATTTTTTTTCTAGGAAAAAATAAGCAAACGTAGCACTATTTCGCACACAAGCGAAATATACATGTGTAGATCCCATTATCATTACTTAAATGACATATATAAAATACTGTAGCATAGCCTTGACTGAATAGGCCTTACATGTCAGGCAAGAAATTTACGGAAAAACGTCTTGAAAATCAAGCAAGCAGGAAATCGGGTGAATTGAATAGCAGAACATGACATTTTGTTAAATTGTGCCAAATTGGCACGCGTGGTTGGCATGCCAAATGACTTTCCGAATCATGGGGATCCTTTTTATTACTAATGATTCACTAAAGTTGCTTCTAAATAGACACGCATCTACAGCCTGTCTTCTCTTTATAGGGATCACTAACAATCACACTGCCAAAAAAACTCAACCAAAGTAATAAAATGAGACAAGATATACTTTCATGTTCAAGCTTGTAAAATCTCAGATTTTTCAAAAACTTAAATAATGTAACACGTACTTTGCAAACATTTAATGGACTATATTAATATTATATTCCAGATGCTTTTTCACATTATACGTAAAGTTGCAAGTAATCATTTAAGATAACTGCCTATATCTATTGCTATTAATGTAACAAAAAATCAGCAAAATTCATTTAAACATAATCTTAAAAAGTTTATTTAGTATGGGAATGTAATAAAGTTTTATACATGTAACGCTGTATATCACTCACTTAGTTGATCATGGAGTGTATTTAGCATGGAAATGAAATACAGACTATTCTCTGTAGTATATATCACTCTCCTACTTGATCATTTAAAAACCAACTAGTAGCCATTTATTGAACATCCACTAATGACATATTTTCACATAGGATGCTCATACTTTATACTAGTTGTGCTGATTTTTTTTTGGAAATTTTTGTCTTCTATATAAAAGTCTTCTAGATAAAAAGTAAGTATGTTTTTATGGACATCTAAATTACATAATCTAATGCAATTAACATCAAAAACTGCTGATAATAATATATCCAACTATAATTAAAGGGATAAATAATATAAAACAGCCTCGTGTTGGCCATTTAACAATGTGAAGCTAGGTCAAGGTCTCTGATCTTACTTAGTTCGCATCATAAAACTCCTTTGCATGGAAATGTACGCTTCGTTTATCTTTTAGCCACTGTGATCCACGTAAATTCCAGGAAAGGAAATTTATTTCTAGTCTCCGTTATCGCATCAAATGAAGCTTTGTGCAATGTCAGATCTCAGAAATTGGCTTTGTAATATTCAAAGGAAAAAGGGGAGCATGAAGGCACTTTCTGCATCAATTCAAATGACATTGGGCAAAAGTTCCTTCCTTCATTGTGGAAAAGGCTTGAAATTAAGAAAGAAAACCAGCCAGGAAATCCATGTCCAGTAAATATACCATATAGACTGCTCAAATGGCAGGCAGAGCCTCTAGAAGTATCTAAATATAACTTCGATTCACGAGAATAGTATACAACGAAAGAAGAATCTAAAGTGGAAGGCAGGCATATATTGCCTATCAAAAGATCACATTACAACGCCAGCACGAAGAAGGATCAGTGAATGGACCCCTATTATGGACTAATGGTATATGTACTGGGCGATATTTCATCAAAAAGTTACTTTTTACTACTGGAATCCAATTTTAACTTTTTATCCTGCAAAGTTATATTATGATGAAGTTGCTTGTGTATGGGGAGTGGATAGACATATATCGTTTTACATGCATGTATAAACTGCAGCAGTACTATGTACTGTATACTGTCAAAAAATCACAACAACGTGCTATTTCAACTTTAACGTAAATCCTCTGAAATTACATTTCCTTTTTTGGTGGAAATTCTATGTTTACCCCTAAAATCTTGCATCTATAGAAACTGGGCAGTAGGGTGGAGCAAATAGGGGCTAATTTTTTTTCTGTAATCAGCAAGGGTATAAAAATTGTATATGTACTGGAGACTGCGCTATAAATTTCATGCCCGCATTTTTAAAATTTAACAACTTTTGCACTTTTAAAAATTTACACTGTAGATAATAGAAAATATAGGTAGATGGTACCACATCAAAAGCAGGAAACCCACACATAGCTACACAGCTAACCACACAATTAAATTTAAACAAAAAACGTAGCTATATTTACGATCCTACATAAGAACTTCTGTTTCCTGGAAGTCACAAGAATTTATATTCATAATAGTATAAAGCATGTCGTAAAATATATTTCACAAAACTTTCGTTGGATTCTTCTCGATGTTAATAAAGTTACATCGAATCCATCAATAACACGTTATCGTAAGGTAATCATCGCCAGCGTGCTGGTTGTACATGATAAATTCAGCAAGTTTACCACCAGCGGTAAAATTATGCAATCTGGCAAGAATGTCGATTGAAATTCGCATCAATCAAACGAGTCATTTAAAATTAATAGGCTTGATATTCATGCAACATTTGTAAGTTGACATTTCGAGTTATTATTATTGCCATCGACGTTTGATAAAGTAACCTAACATCGCACAGAAAAAATCAGCGAAGAGAAAAAAAGTAATTATAGTTTGCGAAAGGAGCAGATTTTATTTCTACGAAAGAAATCAAATTTCCAACCCTCGTTAAGAAATTGCAGAAATACTCAATGTACGAAAAATAATGACATTTTGTAGAACGTTATGAAAGTAATTTTTATGCGAGAACAACAGATTCATATACATGTATTTCCTTTTTTTTACATTCACATAGTTTGAAAAAGATAACAAATTTTCCTACTTCGAGATTAGAAAGTCACATACATACATTAAGTTTATGTTTTCGAGATGTATAAATTATTGAAATATCTTATTGCTGTTAAAGAATGCATTGGTAATTGAATAGTAAAAAAACTTCAATTTATGCAAATACATCATTTTCATAATTTCCATCAAGTTGTTCGGTTCAACAACTATATTTTGCATTTATAAAACAACATCTTTAAATGTATTCACTTACCCTCTTCGTGAGTTGCGTATCCATCATAAAATTATGGACGTGTTTTTCTGCCCTTGATAATTCCAATTTCCTCGAAACAACGGCTACCAATAAAGCTGTACATCCAGCACCCTGCAATTCCAAAAAAAAATATTGTTTGAAGTAAAAGTCAAATGAAAATAAGAATAATAAACGTGTTATAGTGCGGGGTTTAGCGTTATGGATATCCTACACGTCCTTACTTCAAAAATTGCATAATTTTGATTATCCAAAGGCGGGTGGAAAATGTGCAATCGATTGCTTAGATACGGTAAACATCCAATACAGTTCAAAACTCCTAATGTAGAGACATATGAAGTTTCCTAGGTCGTATTAAACATGCTGTATAAATTTATTACAATGATGCGGAAGTTGAACTTGACCAATGACCAATTGTAATTTATAATAGCAAAAAATAACTACTAATAACAGACTTTACAAATCGTACGATTAATATAATTTATATTAACGGAGTATGCAAGTGCGCTATCAGTGATTGCCCCTGTTAAGGGGTAACTAATACCGAAATACACATGTTAGGCAAATATGCCTAACGAGTTTGCTATCAGTGATTGCCCCATTTAGGGGGTGAACAAGTTTGATTGGGCAAAGGTGTAATACAGGGACGCTATTAGTGATTGCTCCTTGTTAAGGGGTAAACAATACCAAAATACATAAGATAGGTAAATGTACCATACAAGTTTGCTATCAATGATCGCCACCCATTGAGGAGTGAACAAATTTGATATACCGAAGTCGGGCAAAGGTGAAATACAGGGACGCCCTTTAAAGGGTGAACAAATTTGATATACAGAAGTTGGGTAAAGGTGTAATATAGGGACGCTATTAGTGATTGATCCCTGTTAAGGGGTAAAATAATCCCGAAATACAGAAGTTAGGCAACGGTGTTAAACAAGAATGTTATCAGTGATTGCCATCTTTTAGGGGTAAAAAGCATCTATATGTACATGTATATGTAGAAGTTATGAAAAAGTGTACTACAGGAATGCTATCGGTGATTGCCCCCTTTTAAGGGATTAAACAACACCTTAAAACACAAGTTAGGCAACGGTGTAATACAAGATTGATGTCAGCTATTGTCTCCTTTAAGGGGTGAACTAGTTTATTTGGAAGTTAGGCAAAGATCAGTGATTGCCTCTGTTTGGGGTAAAACAATACCTAAAACCACAATCAAGTTAGGCTACGGTGTTATGCAAGAATTCTAACACTGTTTGCCCCTTTTTAGGGGTAAAACAACTTCGATATACTGAAGTTAGGCAAACGTGTAATACAGGAAAGATATCAGTGATTGCCCCCTCTTAAGGGATAAAACAATACCGTACTATAAGAGATTGCCTCCTTTTAGGTGTAAAGCAAGTTTTATATACAGAAGTTAAGCAACGGTGTAATGCATTGACGCTAGCAGTGATTGCCTGGCAGTACAATCATCTTTTTGATCAACCCTGAATACGTATACGGAAGTTAATTAATTCCAGCAATTTGAAATCACAGAGTACTTCCGTTTGAGATAAAGCTTCAATTTGGCATATACAGTATATCGCAAAGTGGTTTCAATGTACGGAAAGCGGCGCAACAAAATTATGTATAACAAAGGTTTGTTATCATCAACCTTGTTTTTTTGAACCAACAGCTAAATTTGCATATATCTTCAATCTGGGCATGTGGCTCTCAAATATTTGACGACTTATAATACATTATTATTGAATTTTAATGGTACAATGGCTCGACCAATCCGTAGGAACTTTAAAGTATTTCTGCAATTCCTGGAATGCATTCCATAACCATATCCACCCCATCGCAAATGAAGTATTTGATCGATAAATAACCTAACCCAGATCTGAATTCAAGAATATAATATATTCAAAGAGCTGCATTTCAATACAAGCCTTTACATGCATTATTCGGACGATTCGTGAGAAATGTACCGTGAAAGTTACTTGAAACCAAATGAATACTATGAAAACAAACCAAAACGACTTGACACGAATAAATGACCAAGGATAAAAATTTCAATAAATTTGGTCACATGCAATAAACGCAACGATCGCATCTGAATGATTCATCTTTTATCAGTAATTTCTATTTGGCCAAAGGCCCTTTGGCAATCCCTTTGGGCGAAGAAGCCAAGTCCATTACAATGAAACTATGAAGGAATGTAATCCTGGCCAATTGATGAATGTAGAGGGAAACTCTAAAGGGGCATGCGGTTCAAACATATTTCTACCAAGTTTGGTTATTTAGACAAGTAAGATGTCTATTTAGAGCACGAGTAGCCAAGTTTCATGGGCAAAGACAACGGATTTTATTTTCTGAGTCATAAATCAGACCCGGGTTTCGAGTCCTTCGTTTCCAATAAAACTTGGCAAAGAATTGCAGCCGTATAACATAAGCCTAATCGAGCCTCTGTCAGGCTCATTACTTTCGTTCATAATGGGGAGAAATTAACGAGCTGAGTGCTGCTCATTCCTTAGGTATTCATTCCAAAAGCCAGGCTCAATATTCAGGCTATAAAATATAATGGCAAAGACGACAATATTTGGAATTGTTCAATGACGTATTTCACTTCCATCGCTTTTCAAATAGAGATGGATCTTTTACGAGCATCTTGTCCAATGTCGATGCTAATAAAATTTAACTCGTTTGAACGATTTCTAGGAAGATATCTTCAATATAAGTAATGACTTTTTATCAAACGTGTTTTTAATTTTTGCTTGTCAAATTTGCAGTAGTGTGGTACCCCAGGATCATTTGAAATGTCCTTAAAACTTTTCTAATAAATAGTCTTACTCAAAAAATATTTGACTTTATATGAGTAGAATTACTGTATAAAGTAAAGAAGACACAAATAACTTTCTTTACGCTGCAAATTAAATCATCTTAAAAATTGTTAACCAAATAAGATGCAATTATTTAAAATTGAGATGCATCTTTTGAAGTTCTTTGTCTAATATAAAACACGACTAAATTTAAGTTAAAACAACGATGACATAAATATACATGTTTGCCTCTCATTTCGTGGACAACCTATTTTAAGATGTTTTGATTTGCAGTGTATATATACTAGTATCTTAATAAAATAACGTGAAATGCATTCATTAAAATACTTATATTTACAAGCTAAAATAGACTCAAAACCTACAATTTAACCACAGTCGTTCATTATATTTTCACTGAACTTTTACTCCATTATTTGCTTCATTTTTGTTGTATTGCAATTTAGACAGTACTATCAAAAATACTTATGCTAAGAATATGCACCATACTGTGAATCAATTCGTAAAAAAATTATGGCCAGAATAAGTAAACTCAAAGCAGAAACCAATATCCCAATAATTCTCAGAAAATTTTCAATGATTCGCTTTATATTCAACACCGATTCCTATCACGTATTCACTATAAGTTTACAGTACATACTGTACATATACATATTACAACAAAAAAATTGGTATATCGTTCGCTTTAAGTAAAAGGATGAAAGACTCAAAAAGTTATTTCAAAAATCAAATATCGTCATGAATTTCAATGGAATTTTTAGCCAAAAAAATGGGATAAAATCCTATCAGCCAGGAACGGCGTATCCTTTTCATCCTTTGCCATAAACAAACACGTTATTCAAAATTTCAAATATGGAAAAAATTACACGCATAATAAAATCGCGTTTTGATGCGAACACTTTCGCTCTGATGCCCCTTAATTATGGCATCTTTCCGAAATCAAATTACGTCTGAAATGGCAAGGAAGCCCATACGAATATAGCCCAAGATGCTCGATTTTCCCTTGATTTCTTTTATCACGGCGATAATCAATCTTTCCCTAACTTAGCTTGGCTTTTGTTACACCAACTTCTGGCCACATTACACCCATGATCAAGCCACATATAGATTGTATAAATATATAGTGAGATTGAGTGAGTGAATGAGAGTGAAAGTAACGATAGTGGAAGTCCATGCCACTTAAGTTAATAGCATTCTGGGAACGTCTCCCCACGTTTTGTGAGGGGCGGGGGGTTGAAGAAATGGGATAAACTCAACGCACACATCTAGCTTATATTATCCCTGTGTGGGCTAAGGATTGGTATTATTCACTGGAATTGACTGCAATAATAAGGAATGTGAGGCTAATGCGCCTGGGCTGCAGCATTAGTTTCCTGAACGCCCTTGGTTGGATCAGGAGCGAAAGATTGGTGATGGTTCGATGTTCATTAGGATCAAACTCTGAAGGGCATTGTTAAAAATATAAGATGGCATAGTGGAAATGACTGCAGGGATAAAAATACAATTAGAGGATCACACCGTTATAGCAAATTCTCAGCAAAGTGACTCACTGATTCGATTAAGTCGTTATGGGATTACAAGGCAATTTAACTACCGTCTCAACATTGAAATCGATGACAATTCCTGCATTTGGGCCTATTAATACCGATCGTAATAAGCTATCGTATCTCTTTGTTTTAAAAATTGTCATCATATATAATGCAGTATTTATTTCAGATTTCTGCTCTGGTTTTTAAGCAGGGGTGTGTACCAAAGTGGCATAAGGACGTATGTTAATGTATAAGGACACAAATAAATGTTTGAAAATTAAAATTTGTTATCGGTTAGGGATGTATAACCATGTACATGTATATATACAGTGTATATACATGGGGCCGATGTATACAGATTTTATACATGTATGTTGCTTCATATATACAAATCTTTTTGGAAGAGAATACAGTAGAACCTGTCTAAAATAATCCTGTGTAAAATAATATCCTCTCTAGAATAATAAAATGTGTCAGTCCAGACTTGGGACCCATGTATAAAATAATAAACTTCCATAGAGCGATATTTAATAATTTTTATTGCTCCCAATGACTTTTTAAGGGAATATCAACAATTGAACTGCAAAACATATCAAACATAAGGTCATGGAATCAAAAATGTCAAACATGAAAAAAAAAAAAAAATGGCAGGGAATTGCAGGGCAACTAAACTTTGATTGTGATACCCATTAGCTGCTGACTCATCTATAATGTAAACATGTATATGGATTGAAAAAAACTGGGAAATTCCCTATTTTGAAGCTATATACATGTATATACACCGATAAACCTGTATGAAATAATAACCTGTCTAAAATAATATATTCCTGGTCCCAAGAGTTATTTTAAGTAAGTTATACTACACAATTTTTGGAAGATAAATTTATTTTAAAAGTAGTAGATAAACTTCTTAAGTTAGACATTTTAAAGTTTACATAATTACTAAGCTTATTGTATAAATATATTTATACAACTGCCTTCTCTAAATGGAAAATGCTATATAATAAAAAATATCTATATAACGAAGACATGAACGATAAAATGCATTAAGTTTTAGAAATTAAACCTAATTTCTAATGTAGTTGTACAAAACAACGGAGATGAGTTGAAGTACTTTAAATTTAATACTCAAGACAGCTTTTATATCGTATGTTATTGCATTCAGTAGAAAGAAGGACTTCTAAATGTATACAAGTATATTCTGTATATGCATTATATACGCAAGTCATGCGATGCAATAATTTATATCTATAGTCTGCAGTACTTGTCATCAACTTCAAAAATTACAAGGGAAATGGAGCCTCTTGCAGTTTCACATTTGATGCATCTATTCGTCTTGGTCTTTGTGTTAAGCAGTCATATTTAACCAATGCACCGAATCCAAAAATTATGCAAGTGTAAAGTTTATCAAAGAGTTGTATTGTTTTCTGTTACGAGACATCCTTGAAACTCAATGCCAACAGTGGTGCATTTTGAAATGCTAACTCAAGTAGAAAACAGTGAAATAGGACAACTCTTGATGGTCTCAGTTTTATTGCTTTCATATATTTATTGAGATGCAAGGATTCTGGAATAAAGGCTAAGTCTTGTAGTATAGGAGCTATTTAACAGTAGGTCAAGGTAACGGATAGGAAAGATTCTTTGCCAAATTAGTATTAGAAACATTCAATGTAAATGGAAAATCTGGCACAAAGAAACAGTCATAAGATGGCACATTTCCATGCTTAGTTTAATTTGTTTGAACATTTACACGTAAATGTATATCTTAGCATAACACTTTAAGTGTGAGTAAACAAATTTCTTCCTTTATAATGTTATCAGAAATTACTTGTACATCTTCTGGTTCAGAGCAATTGTTTGTGAAACAATGAGATTTTGCTGCTTAATCGAGTCGATAAACCGACATCTATCTAGTTGCACATTTGTGCAAAATGTGTAATTTCCCTAGCGTTTAATTAGGCAGAATAAAGTTCAAACGAGCTATTGTTTTCTAAGAACCTTTTAAAACGACTGCAGTGTTTTCAAACTATCAAAATTCAAATGAATAATTTGGGCGGAATAGAGCCATCAGTAAGTCAATTTGATTCTCTAAAATATAGCAGTCATCTGGAAAACCTTGTAATGGCACAATTAGTATGCAACCCGTTGCCTTCAACACGGAGACAGAATACAGACTGGCATTACGCTTTTCATTTGAAGCAGAAAAGAGGATTATTATTATCTGCAAGATGGCATTAGTAGCACGCCCAATTTAAAATATGCTAATATCGATGCACTTTATCCATTGCACCCTACTATTCAGTATATCATTAAACAAGCGCCCCTTAATGTATTTTCGTGCAGATTAGGATAGGTTAATTGTCAAGAAGGGACTGCGATACACAGATTAGCACCTAACCGCGGGTAGGTCAGGTAGGCCAAAGGGGGGTGGATGTTGGGATGAGGAAAAAAGCATTCTTTGCATGGGGATGACAAAAAATATAAAAAGATAGATATAAAAATTGATATGTACTACCATGATACCAGTTGTAACGGCAATACCTCTGCCACAGTAAGTGTTAGGCACAATGTCTCCATAGCCCACGGATAAAAACGTGATGGCAATCAACCACATAGTGTTGAGTAGATTGGCATGTTCTTCGTCGTGGTGTCTACAAAAGAAATAATTAATAGCATCAAATTTTAAAGTAATCTGACAGCAACGAAAGTTGCGAGCATATTATGCAAATATAAAGCGATTAATAGCTCAATCTCCTTCAGCTATTTAGCTCAATAGTTGAAAATAAGCTCAATACAGTGGAACCTGCTTAAAATAATCCTGGGTAAAAGTATATCATCTCTAAAAGAATAAAATGTGCCGGTCTCGACTTGGGACCCATGTACAGTATAAAATAATAAACTTCCATAAAGTGATATTTAATAATTTTTATTGGTCCGAATGATTTTAAGGGAATATTAACAATGGAAATGCAAAAAAATATCAAAAATGTCAAACATGGAAACAAAAATACCCCAATAACATTAATTGACTCATTTATAGGGGCCAACATGCACATATGTATAAGGATTGAAAAAACGAGGAAATTCCCTATTTTGCTGCAGTATACAGTGTAGTATGTTTACAGATGAACAGTCTGAAATAATAACCTGTTTAAAATAATGTTTTCCACTGGTCCCAAGAGCATTATTTTAAACAAGTTCTACTGTAGTTTCAAATGATACAGCTATTTTTATGAAATTATATGTATGTTCAATTCAATGAGGTATAAATCTTTTCAGCCTTAAAATTCAAAGCAGATAAACAATATTGACATAATGGAAGAATATCACAATCACCACTAACAACATATTATGCTGGTAGCTGAAACTCATTTTTGTACAGCCAGACTTGTATAACAAAATTAATTGATACTGTAGGTATAATCAAGGTGAGGAAACTTAGCGAGGATAAAATAAATTTTTGCTTAGTTGACGGAGGCTTGAGTGGGCTGGCCGAGCTTGTGAATTCATTATTTTGGCTCCAACGGTTATGTTGCAATGACGCTTTATATGTTAGCATTAATCTCACATGTAATATGATGGGTAGAGAGTCTATGCAGACATGTTGTGTCGGCCAAACAGGAAATTGGTTCCTCTCAGCCTCCGTCACTACGAACTTAGCAGAATTTGGCAAAAATGGGCTAAGTTTCGCAACTATCGTATATACTGTCATAAAATAGTAATCTCAATGAAATTAACTTAAGTGTCTCTATACGTATAAAACACCAGCATCGATTCAGTAAGTGGCTAACAGCTTTAGCGTGTCTGCAATGATGTCACAAGAATGACATACTGTGCTTACCGCATGACATTCCAGCAACGCAAAAGCTGCCAAGCACCACCAATTTGAAGTTACCTATTGTATTCGTTTGACAGGCAAAAGTAAACCGTACTTTACAGCCAATAATGGGTGTTGAAAAGAAATGTTTTAAAGTTGTGGAGTAAAAAAAAAGTAGGAAGTGAGGGTACAAATACTCTTGGCAACAACGGCCACAAAGTGGCCAAGGATTCCTAGTGCAGTCATGCGAAATTTCAAGCAGGCAATCGGTTAAATCAGAAAAGACCACAAAAGTAGCCCTTAAACCCTTCATTTTACACATATGGGCTGAATGAAAGAGCACGCCATGAATGCTAATGGGCAAAAACGCAGTGACAAACGGATCTTCCTTTTCAAGCGAATAAATGGCAGTAAAAACGCCTAAGTCAGCAGAATTTCGACTCTCCAGGGATGAAATTCCTCCATCACCCCCCCCCCCTCCCTCCTCCTCCCCTAGTTCACCCCTCGCAATTCTTGCCAGCAGTTTTGCTCAAGCTTTTTACAACTCATTCTTCCCAATTCCCATCCTCACACATTCCTCCACTGTAATGGTACAAAAGGATGAAATATGCTAGTCGGACTCACATGCATGTCTTTTGCTACCAGTTGCTATGGAGACAACGTTCTTCCGCAAAAGCAAACCCTATTCAAGCGTGTATCTCAACTATCCAAAAGAACACTGTGGCAGTCAAATGTCATCCATCATGCCAAATGGCACTGCATGCTACATTTTAAATGAAGGACTTAGGACATACTGTCCCACAAAGTAAGCGTGCATGTGAATATCAACCATAAATACGACTTGCATTACTACCAGAAGAGTAAAGTACTAGCTTTAAAGCACATGTCATTCCCAGCAGGTCTATTTTTGGAAATCTTCAAGTCTGTTGTTTGAAAAATTCATAAGATACAATACTTTGACATCTGTTACTGTACATTCCTTTGTTTGACAGATATCTGACATTATACCTTATTTGTTGTTGCACATTTGTCCATATGAATTGTTAATGTGAATTGTTTCTGAATGGAGGAGGTCCACCCTTGTCAAAATCTTAAGTGTACTTAGTATACTTTTATGAACACTAAGTATACTAAGTTGTCAAAAAAAAGTTTACTTGGTATACTAACTGAAAATCAAGTCTGCGTTTCTTAGTATACTAACTTTTATTATTTTTATTTTTTTATTACTTTTATTATTAATGAAAAAAACATCTTCATTAATGCTGGCTACTGCGACCTTCTTTCCCCTAAGTTTTGAATTTTTTTTTTGCCACAAGTACGCTACACTTACGCATGCGCTGTATTGTAATGCTGAGCTTGTCCATTGATTAGGATAAAATCACGTTTACCATAACTGTGGATTAAAATCATGTTTGAGACTGGCAAGTTGTGAAATTTATGAAACATATTAAGGATGTTTGTCTTTGTTGTTGAATACTTTAATTTTTTTGTTTTTTCGTCTTAATCATCGAGTGATGCTTCGTGATGCGCTTTTCTCGTAAACGAAAGACATGCCCACCTAAGTATGTTTTGGATGGTGTCCAACTTGCCG
>JAQGCC010003332.1:0-15660 GCA_034698905.1 Xestoiulus laeticollis
GGGACCTGGATAATTGATCCTTAAAAGCGGCTGATCCTTTTATGCGGGATTCTTATAAGCGGCGGGCACTGTATAAGCACATATAGGCCTACATGTACATGTAGGTGATAATATTATTGTCCCACTCCAACCTAATTTGATGGGTCGAGGAGTGGGACATTTTTAAAAGAGAGAAAAGTTATTTTTGTGTACGATGTGATACTCATTCATGTACATTTCTGGAATTGAATGAAATAATGCTATAAAAAATTAATTGTTTGAAATGTGTCCCACTCTTCCCGTATCTCTCTTGGGCTATGCCAAAAACTGAACATAACATATAAGCAATGATATAATCAAAACAAATAAGAACAAGGAAGTAAAATTAAAAGATTTATAAGATAAAAATATAATAAATGTACCTGGAAATTTAACAGAAATGTAAAGTCAGTAGCGATGTCCAATGTACTACTACATACATCAATTTCAGCATGTGGATTAAGCTCTTTAAGCTGGTTCAAACTTTCATTTACCCTAAAAACCAACATATAAGCATTAAGTAATGAAATAATGTAATTCATAAGATGAAGAAAATTGCATACACAGATCGTCAAACATGGTTTGTATAAACACATGAATCCCTCCTGGAATTTTTGACTCTGCAAATACAGCAGAACCTGGCCATCATAGCAAATCCTCTATTAGCTAATAACCTCTTTTAGTTAATCAAATAGGTGGGCTTGCCATTGGGGCAATTAGCTAACAACCCCTCTTACTAATACCTTAATAACATTTCAATGGGCCCAATCATTTTAGTAGTTAATATTTAATACCTTACATGACAAAAAGTCTAAATGTTGAAAAAATAATTGTCTAAAGTGACTTGGGTTTTTGTTAAAGGTAGACTCAACCCAGGTAGCTAGCTCTCGTAGAAACAATATTGAGAGCTGGTGTGTATAACTTTTTTACAGAGTTGGACACGTTCAGCTGTTTATACATCTACGATGTTTTGGGAGGCAATTTCAAGAGATAGTGTAATCACACATGATAATTTGTGTACTGCTTCTGGGTAATACACAAAGTAAATGAACTTATATATGAGGACGGCGCACTAACAAGTAAACTCCCCTGAGGGATGACTTGACACTTCCTATATAAACTGAATAGGTTATGGCAAATTAGCTGTTTTAGATACATTGAAGAATCTTATCATTAAAAACTTTAAAAAAATAAACTCTACTTGCCTACTAACCTCTATTTTAACCTCTATTTTATTTGCTAAGAGGGGTTCTACTGTAGTGCGATAACCAAGGCTCATATTACAACTAAAACGCAAATTATATACTGAAAGTGATCTTCTGTGGCTATAAGCAGAGAGTAGTCAAATGTTAAAAGGCCTGAATCAATCTTTGATATTTAATCTAGAATCGGGTTAACGAGCACCTACGGTGCTCAAGTTGAGTTGCTTACCTTAATCAACAATAGACGAATTATTCCGTAAAAGTATACGTAATATTGTTTGTAAGTTCTTTTTTCCAGGTCAACGCGACGTCACAAGACTCTGTAACAAGTTATAGGGGATTTTCCCGGTTTCTACTTAGTCTTGCTTGATCGATGTTTTCAAGCCGGCGATGGTTGGTAAGCCGATAGCCGAAAATCAGCTTTACAAAGGGATGGAGGAGTGTTAACGAAAGCCAGCAGCCATCCAAACGTGATGGGTTATGCCTACACGTTTAGGAATAAATAGCGACAGCTGAGGTGTTCCCGTAAGAAAAAAAAAGAATTTTTGGAGAAGTTTGGCATTATTTGTCTTTCATGGACGTAAACAGGTAAGTAATCCTAAGTTATAATGTCTGCAGATAGTGGAGAGTTCAATTTTGGTTTTTAATTCAGAAAAGTAGGTTTTAGCGTAGGTTTTCTGCGTTCATTTCGTAAGCAGTTTGAGAATAATTTCAAGTCGTCCAAGTGGAAGGTCGCATTTTTATGAGGCTCCTGACCTCTTTGTTTTTACACTTCAAGTTTAAGCATTTTACATTATTTTATTTCAGTTATTATTTGGTTAGTTTTTTATAGTTAGTTATTGACGAGGTGTTAGTTAACAAGAAGCTGCAGCTGTCTACAAAACAAACTTTTAAAAAACAATTTTAAAATAAAAGACAGTTCACGACCTTGGCTGGGAAAGGACCTTCTCTGGCTGCATTCCGATGCCACTACACGTGTGGACTACAGTCCTGATTAACCAATTGATCTAATTTTAGTGAAATAATAAACACTTGGCACAAATTGACTATTATAACGAAAAACATTTGCTCACTTACGAACGAATTCTCCTGAGCATCTGGGACTTTGGAAAATAAACTTAAAATTCTAAGACATTTGTGCAACCTTGACAAGTGAAAACGAATAAGAATAAGAACGTTGGCTTGTATATGAACTTAACCCCTTCACTATTCTAGTGCTTTAGGTGACAAATGGAAAATGGACTCCTTAGTCCAGAAAACTTAGACAGATAGTGGAGGGGAATTTGATATATATGATCACCAGGCTATCAATGCGATATCTCGAGTGATGGCGCCTGGGAGCCCCAATCACCTACTAGGATCAAATAACAGCAGTACAACAACCCCCAAACCTGTGGTCCAGGTACCGGAATGCACTCTGTCGGACACACCAGACTGGGATGCCAAGACTATTCTCCTCAAAATGCAACATCTTGTGAGCGATATTCATACTCATACCAACAAGGAGGATAATAAGACAAAGATAGCTTTCAACAAAACTGAACAAAGGGCAGTCAGGGTCGCTTTAGATGAGATCCTGTATTTGGGCAACCAATTGATCGTTACAAAAATTGAGCTACAATTATTGCTAGCTAAAAGATCGCAATTACTCAAACCGGCTATTAGTGAAGCCCAAAAAACCTCATTACCAACAGATGTCCCGGAAAGCCGTGCAACCTATGCATCGGTGGTTGCATCATCGGGAACTGGTTCTGGCTTATCATCAAACTTTTTGGGAAAACATCGACCTGTGGCAAAAACACAACGTACGATAAAGCTGACATATGATGACTCAATTGTTAACCAAGAACAAACCTTGTGTTTCACAACTATAGTTACGCAAAATGGAGACGGGCCCTCACAAGTGGGTGGTTTTAAGAAAAGTATTCTAGAGCATATCTTTGAACAAGGCGGGAGGACTACGGGCAATCCGAGAAACAAGGAAAACCTGATTCTGGAATGCACATCTACAGACCAGCAGGACAAGCTCCAAGAGGAGCTCAAAACATCAAAGTGGTCAATAAGGACGATCTCAGTCCCACGGTGGTGATCAATGGGATCGATCAAGACATACCTGATGAGAGCATTGCAGAAGAAATCAGGATTGCAAATCTTCATATGGTGCATGACATTACTGGATGGAGAGGTGCGCTCCAATGTGTCAGTGCTGCACTCCAGAACATGTAGGGATACATCATAGAAGAATCTCGCCTTGCAGGTCTCGCCGGCTTTTTTAGGTCTCGTCAAGCAAACATGGCGGATAAACCTCAAATAATCTCTTACTACGTTCAGGAATTCCTGCTGGTGGTGCGATGCTTTAAGTGTACTGCATTTGGGGATATTAGCAAGGACTGCAAGAACAGTTACAAAGCCTGATTTGGTTGTATGGGTAAACATATCTCTTCCATGTGCGATCAGGACCCAGACTGCCCGAATTGCCGATTAAGCAAGGTTCCACCAGAGAAGCGGTGTCACTGGGTTAATGACCTCAAATGCCCTGTTCTAATCCAGCGCCAGGAGAGGCTACGTGCTCGAACCCAATATGTAACCAACAATAATACGGCACAGGAAAACCTGTAAGAGGTCTTCACGTGGAAATGCATTCCGGAGTTGGAAAATCGTGTGATGGCAGAGGAATCAAAATATTAGTACTTAACTGTCAAAGTATTAAAAATAAGGTTTTGAAATTTCTTGAAGCCATCGAAACACAAGAGCTGGATATCATTTTGGGTTTGGAATCTTGGCTTACTGCAGCCCATTCCTCAGCTGAGATCTTCCCGTCAAACCTAACTGTGTACCGAAGGGACTGAGAAGATGGATATGGGGGGAACAATTATAGCTCTCAACAAAACTATTGCCTCAGCTAGAAAGAACATTTGAGACAAATTGCAAACTAGTCGTGTGTAACATTTTACTAAGAAATGGGAAAAAGTTATTCTTATTCTCGTTCTATAGGCCAAACCATCATCCAGTGCATCTAGTAGAATTTATCCGAACTGTACAGTTGGTAACCACGCAGTATCAGAACTTTTTCATTATTATATTAGTGGAGTCTTCAACCTTCCTGGTATTGACTGGAATAATTTTGTGCCTAAACCTTGTTTCCCATTCCTGTGCATATCTCGAAAATTCCTAGACGATCGTCTAGGAGTTTTTCTCCTGTCAGTTCTCCATGGTACAGATGAACCACAGCCCAACTGTGTTTGTCCAACGGAATTACTTATTACAAACAAACAAGAACATCTTATGAAGATTGAGATGGATACTGGAATTAGTGATCATGGCCAGCTGATACTTGCGGACTTTAAATTTCATCCGTGGATCTGCTTGCCTACAGCACTTACTATTCTGCAATTCCATAGAGCGGACTGGAATGGACTTAAGATGTTTGTGGCGGAGAATCTAAGCCAGTATTATCTTTCCCAACTGGAAGGAGTTAGTGATAAGAGGGATCATTTAAAAAAAACTGTTGAAGATGGCATTGCTGCATATATTCCTCAAAATAGTGCGCTTAAATAAGGAACCTCTATGGTATAATAACGAGATTCGCCGCACTCTGCGTCAGCAGCAAAAGGTGCGTAATCAGCTGTGTCATTCAAATAATCTATTTCTTCAGACAAAATTTAAACAGTTACAGTTAAATATCAAGAACATGCTGGTTAAGGCACATGCCAGATTCCGTGAACACTCTTGAATCTTCGGTAAGAAATAACCCAAACTATTTTTGGAAGTATGTCAAGTCACTGCACATAACCAAGGACCCAATATCAACCTTTGTTAATGATGGGAATCAAGCTGGGCGCAGTTAGGAGGACCTGGCCACTACATTTAATAGGAAATTTCAGAGTGTATGTACAAGGGAGAATATGGACATCTTACCTTATTTCCCAATGCTTACAGATCAGACTATGCAAGTAATGATTATAAGTCACGAAAGAGTCTACAAGCTCCTCCTATCGTTGGACCCACACAAGTCGCCAGGACCAGACAACCTTCTTCCAAAATTTTTAAAAAAATTGGCTGCAGAAATCACTTTGTTTTTAACAGCTTTATTTCAACAGTCCCTGGACACGAGTGACATCCCTTAAGACTGGAGAGAAGCTCGCATCTGCCCAATTTATAAATCTGGATCAGAACTGGGCACATCAAACTACCGACTTGTATCCCTGACTTCGGTGGTTTGCAGGGTGTTGGAACACATAATTTATACTCACATGATTAAACATCTAAATACCCACTCACTGATTACCGATACCCAACGTGGCTTTAGGAAAGGAAGATCATGTGAAATGCAGCTGGCTTTATTTGTCCACGATGTTCAGAATGCTCTGGACAAAGGAAAAGAGGTGGATGCAATATTCATTGACTTTACAAAGGCTTTTGACACGGTCCTCCATCAGAGATTATTGAAGAAACTCAAAGTGTTAAGGATAAACATTCAAGTCCTTATTTGGATTACTGCATTTCTGACTAATCGCAGACAAAAGGTAGTGATCGATGGCTCCGAGTCTAGCTGAGTCAGTGTTGAGTTGGGAGTCCCCTTCTCTTCCTGTTGTATATTAATGATTTTACAAATGTCCTTTTTGCCACCACAAAGTTATTTGCGGATGAAGCCCCCCACGCACCAAACGCGAATCATTCACCGTAAATCACCGCTATCCTTTGCGTCGAGAGCTCGGCATTCAAACGTGACGGGCGAAATAGTTTTCCACGTTTGCCACTAGGTGGAAATCCAGGTAGATTTGTATCGTGTGCGCCGGCAGCCATCTTTGAAATAAGGCAAGCCATAAATCAAAGATGGCGGCTTTTTAGCGTCAGCCTCATCGCCGCCGCACTTCAAGTGTGCATGCGCCGACGTCATATCCGGCCCCAACGCAGTCGACAGCACAAGCGTCGCCAGTGATTCGCGTGCGGTGCGAAGCCGGCTTTAGTCAGCAATATACATGTATGATGTTGTCGAGGCAGGAAAGCAGTCACTTATACTACAAAGGGACCTGGATACACTGGTATATGGTGCCACACGTGGCAGCTCAAGCTAAGTAAGGACAAATGCTTGGTGTTACGGTTTTCCCGCAAAAGAGAGACCGGTTTTGGGTTACAGCCTCGAGGAGTTCCCCTACGAGTAGTGCTGACATTGAAGTCCCTTGGAGTGAGCAACACCAGGTATATGTCCTGGACAGAACATATTAGAAGGATCACAGGACTGGCTAATCAGCGCCTATTGGAGACTTTGTGCTCCAGAAAACAGTCAGTTGCACCTTCTTTATACCAACGTTGATGTAGATCAACTAATGTGGATCAAGAAAACTTTTGCATGTTAATTCACACCCCAGAACTCAGTTTAACTGGTAACATGACCATGAAATTCACTTTAATACAGGGCACAGTACGCTAGGTCATGTAGTATACTGGGTAGATTAGAAGAGGTTGATTGCTTTAGCTAGTTTGCAATTTGTCGAATGCTTCTTGTTGTTCTTTTCCCCAAGTGAAGAGAGTGTCTCGAAAAGTCCAGAATGAAACGCCTATAATATCCGACCATTCTGATAAAATCTCTAATTTCCTTAACTGTTTTAGGAATAGGAAACTTTCCAATGACCTCAGTTTTTTCTGGGTTTAGTCTAATCCCTTCACTTGACACAATGTGCCCGACGTACTTTACCACCTGCTTTATAAAAGAACATTTAGGTAGTTAAATTTTTAGTCCAACTTCTTCTAAAATTTTAAGTACTTGTCCCAAGTTTCTTAGAGCATCCTCTCTAGTTTCACCAAAAATGATGATGTCATCCAAATATACGAAACTAACTTTTCCATCTAAGCCTCGTAAATTCATTTCCATAGTTTTCTTAAAGGTTGCTGGCGCATTCTTAAGTTTGAATCGCATACAATGAAATTCGTATCTTTCCTTCACAGGTACAGTGAAAGCTGTTTTCTCCAGTGATCCTGGGGCCATTTATATTTGCCAGTATATCCACTTGCTAGGTCCAAAGCAGAACTTTATTTGGCTTTTCCTAGTTTGTCTAAGGTCTTGTTTGTATTGGATATGGATCCGTGCATGTAATCTCATTTAACTTTCGATAATCAATGCACAACCTTGTTCCACCATCTTTCTTCTTCACTATATCTATTGGGGCTGACCATGGTGACAAGGACGAGATTATTTCTTCCTTGTATCCTTCATTTCCTGATCTTCTTAAGTTTCTTGTTAAGCATATGGGACTCGATAGGGTGCCTGGAAAAAAGTTTTTCTTCCAGTGTATAAATGTGATGCTTCACAACAGCACATTCCCCTAATTCTTCTTTTGTCCACTAAATCACTTTAATATACCTATTAATGACAGTTCTTAATTTCCTTCTCCATTCTTCATCCAGTTCACCAAAATCTGCTTGATTTAATAGCTTATCCAGGGTAGTTGACCTTATGTTTGTTGTTAACTCTCTCCATTTCTACTGGAGAGATTATTGCAAATCTATGCTCCTTCTTTAATTCTTATGGGCCTTTCTTTAAAATTGTGTACTTTTACTTCTACTTTACCCTCTTGGTCAGTGACACAGACCGTTTGTATCACTGCTAAGGCTAGTCTGCTAGTACCTGTCAATCTGTCAATCCCTCCAAACAGGTGCTTTAGGAGTGTTATCTAGATAACCATCAATCATTTCTGTCATTTTTTTGTTAAACCAAATTTAGTTTTCTCATTTGGATTTTGGTCAAGCATTGAGGCTTTTCCCATTTCAAATATAGCTCCATTATTTTCCAAGAAATCTGATCCCAAGATTCCATCAATTTTGTTGCCAAATAGCTCTTTATTAATTAGTACACAGGGGTATCTAAATTTCATTCATCCAATGTGCAGTATATCTTTTTCTCCAACTGCTCTTAACTGATCCCCTATAAATCCTTTATACTTACTGCAAGGTTTTCTAGCTACTTTAACTTGGTTTGTTTTGCACCTTTCCCACATTAGTGTTTCTTGACTCCCTGTATCAACAAGAAAGGTATAATTTTTCCCATTGATACCTACTATGATGGTCACATCTTTGTTGGTTTGATGACCGGACTGACATGTTATTTCAGCTATTGTGGATTTCCTTGAGGGGGCGACACGGCGCTCCTCGGTTGCCATTTTTTTAATGGAAGCTGTGAGCATTGTTCTTGCTCCAACAGTTCCTAATGTCGCGTAAAATTTTTTTGCAATGGGCACACCTCATAATCTGTTGACATTCCCGAGCAAAATGTCTAGATTTTCCATAGTTGAAGCATTTCAGACCTGAATGATTGTCTGGGTAATTCCTTGTGTTCTCCGGAAATAAAATATTTTGGTTTTCTAGATAAAACTATCTTACCCACAGGATTTCATATTCCTGTTTTGTATTGATCCAACAATTGAGATGTCATACCTTAGTTAAGTTATCAGCCATCTTTTCGCAGTACTGCTTTGCAAACTACTCATCTTTGTTCAATTTTTCTTTCTTGGCTCCTTTAGCGATTAAAGGCTGCTCCTTTACTTTCGAGTAGAATAAAATCATGTTTTCCACATCAAGCAAGATTCCCAATGATCACCAACTCTGCGAGTCAGAATCTCTTTGGCTCTCTTTTCTTGTTTGGACTTTGGTAGCTTTTGTGGAACTTTGACTCCAAATGATTTAGTCTTCCATGCTTCTTTGACTAACTGATGAAGATCTTTATCTAGCTATGACTGACTGATATGGAAAGTGAATTCCCCATTAGGAAGTACTGTTGGTTTTAAATTTTTGTGAACAACCCAGCCTAACTTTGTTCTGGAAATCGCTGGAACTTCTCTTGTTATGATCAGGTTCCAGTTGTTTTAACCAATTAAGATCATTGATTTAGCTCCTTTTAATGACTTCACTGATAGCACAGCTAGATGACTTCATTTGATAGCTAATTTCTTCATATCAACAGTTTGTGATGGAAGATCCAAGCCTTTTACTGTTCGAACATTTGACATGCAAAAGAGTTCTTTACTTTCAATGACTCCAATCTGAAGTTCCACTTTTTGTGAGCCAACATCCTCATCAGTTGAAGCATTTGTCCACTTTAGCTTGATAGGATCTCTTGTTCCTTTTAACTTTAATTTCCTTGCCAAACTTTCATCAAGCAATGTACATGTTGAAGCTTTATCTAGTAGGGCATAAGTGAGTAACTGGCTTGCTGGTTGCTGATTTTAAGGTGTTTTCAGCATCACTGGTAATATTCTAAGAAGTACTCGGCTTGCCATGGTAATTGCCGAATGTCCTACTATTTCTACAGCTTTTTTTTTCAGCTTAATGTAGTAATAAATGATGTCTTTGGTTACAGCCATTTACATTTTAAAGTTTTTTCTTGCGATAGTTTTGCACCTGATGACCATAGTTAAGACACTAGAAACAAGTTCTATTTTTCTGTACCCAGTCATTTCTGTCTGAAATTGGAAAATTGGAGAATTATCTGCAGTTTTTCAGCAGATGACCCTCTTCTTTACAAAAGCCAAACTTGTATTTTTTTGTCTGCTTCTACACTTGTAAAAACTGCTTATCTTTTAGCTTGCTTAAATTGACCTTTGTTTTCTGTAGACTTGTTTTCTGGACTTGCCTCTACTGTAAACTTTGGAGTGGTCACAAAACTTGCTGCATTTGCTTTTCTTTTCAGCCAAGTTGCAAAGTCTTTAAAAGTGATATGGATATGTTGATATTTTCTTACACCAGTTTAGACTCAAACTTGAAGACAACTTTGCCACCAAATCTTGCTGTAGTTGAGGGTTCCATAGCTGTCCATGCTGCTTAAGTGCCTCGATAGTGCACATCAAACTTTGTACTGTGTTTTAAAAGTCTACTAGGCTTTTCAACTGGTTTTCTGTTACTGGCGAAATTTTCTTTGCTTGTTGTGCTGAGCACTTGATAATGCAGTCTGCTTGTCCAAATCGACGTTCCAAAATCTTTAAAATACTTCCAACATTATCTGGAGAAGCGAACATCCCACTTACTGCAGCTCTTGCTTTTCCTTTGAATATATAAAGCACATCCAATCTTTAGGATTTCCTTCAAACGATGGCAAAAATTTGTCTTGAAAGACATTTTTCACTGTTGAAGAAAACTTTAGGCACACTTTGAGCCAAAACAGGTACTTGTTCAGTTAAGCCTATTTCAGGTCTACTTTCCACAATTGGTAACTGTGATGTCACCAAAACTTCATTGTTCATTGCTGGACGACAAGAACCCAATTGGTGATAGCAGTATTACTACTTGGGTCCTTGTCATCAAGTTATCTGTTTCTCCAGAAAATGGTTGGTCATTCCAACCTATCACTCTTTACGAGGTCTGGGACCTAAGATCTCCCCATGAATGTCAAAATCACGGGCATTTTGTATGAACTGGTGTGGTGTGCTGGATATCCAACCGTGCCAATAGCCATGTTGTTTTAGTAGATTTGATGAGGATAGTGTTTTGATGAGGTTAATTTTAACGTTAAATAATTTACATATATCTGTTAAAAAAATTTTACAATGTTCCTCAATTTATCAAGTGTAGTGCCTGGTCTATGATTCATTGGGGTGCTGTTTGACTATTATTTACTTATTGATTTCTCAAACTCAAAAATATTTGATTTCTGCAAATACTTGCAGTCCTCGCTTGGCAATAAACCTGACTGGTGTGATGCAATGGAGGAGTTTTCATTAGTATATTGCGCATGCGCAGCGGAGTGCACCTCGTGGCGAAAATTGTAAACCTCGTAGCGAACACAGGACAATAGGATAAAAAACGTACCAAACATTTTTGTTGTCAATGAAGCGTTTGGCTTTACCAATACTTATTTAGAAAATGATATCTAAACAAACTTACTAATTTTAGCTTTAAAATCTTTAGGAACAGCTATTTCTCATGAAAAAATACACAGTCGCGTTCGAACGATTACGCAGCACATATATTAGTACATTTAAAGCCATACTGTCAGGCGGCTGAGTAAAACGACAATAGATGGCGCTACAAGCTAATGAAAACTCATCCATTGTTGTATACACACACTGTAACGGCTAATTTGCCATAACCTATTCAGTTTATACAGGAAGTGCGTCATTCCTCAGAGGAAATTCCATTGCTAGTACGCCTAGCTCATTTATAGCTACAGGATTTATAGCCTAGCTCATTTTATTTTTAGCTCATTTATAGCTACAAGATTTATAGCCTAGCTCATTTTATTTTAAGCTCATTTATAATTGTGTGTGCATTATGCAGAAGCACTGCACGAATTAATACGTGTGATTTTGCAAGGTGTTCATTACAAATTGATAGAAAAATAATTTCTTTACCGATATCCATGATTCACAGGAGATTTGTCGTGAAAGAAGTTCATTTCAAGATCAGAAGATGTAGACATTTTGTTATCATGTATGGTCAGCTTTCGAATTCCAATGAGTAGTAAATTTTTTGCTATTTCAACTCCAATGGCTCCAAGTCCAGAAAGAAAAACAGCCGAATCTGCCAACTTGGACAACGCATTTTCTCCCAAAACATATCGTTGACGGCTAAAAACGTCAAAATTAGTGTTAATTAGCACCGCTAGTAAAACTAATTACGCGCAATTGAGCATAATAGACCTAACCAGTTCTTAAATAAATATTATCACAGGTTCAGAGCTATACTGGTAATAGCCTAATTCATAACTTCTATTATAGGCCTACGAAATGTTTAAGGCTACAATATTCTACAATATTAAACCATAAATGCTTAACTTATTGCAATTTTTACAAGCTTTCTCATCCAAAATTAACCACTTAATAAATTCAAAAACCCATTGTTTGTGTTTTATGATTTTTAATGCTGGCCTAATTTTGCAACACGAGGACAAAATAACAACGCCAAGGATGGGCCTCCATCTATTGCCTGGAAATTGTGTCTGCAACGGCCTGAACTCCTTGGGAGCAATGAGGATTCAAGCCCAACTTCGATCATTAAGAAAATATTTGTTGATAAAGTTATATTCATTGCATTACCAACAAAAGATACTCGATTAAAAACCATGAAATTTGCAAAAGCGAGAATGTTATGAGTATTATAAAATTTGAGAAATATTTTGAAACATAGAGGGAGTCTGAAGGACGTTCCTGTACAATACGTTTTCTTAAGATGACTACCAAAGGGAATCAAGAATGGTTAACTTCAATCAAGTGGCGTAATGAGAAATTGTCGTCGTTTTAGAAAATTTCGTTTAGAAAAAAAAAGTCGTTATGGGTTAAATTAAATTGAAATGCCACCATCTTGATTAATTACACTGGATAACAATAAAATTTCATCTTAGGTAAAAGTACTTATGTACCCAATCCTTAATGAATTTAACGTGCTGAACATGAATACCCACACTTTTGAATAAAATTGCATGTGCAAACCACACATTAAATTTAATTAAAATAAATTACAACGTTTTAAGAAGACATATGTCTTGTAATTGTGAACATGAGTTTTACTGATCATTGTTACATAGGCCTATTTATGGGTCAGAATATTAATTTTTTAAACTTTGGTAAAGTGCCAATGTTACCCCACCTTGTAATAAGGTCAAATTGTGTCCGTTACAGGAAAAAATTCAGGAAGTTTTTTTCTCTCAACGGTTCTATATGTTATTTGGGGTGCTGATTTCCAATTGCACTCTTGACAATAGCATGGTGATTAGTTGACTTTTGTTTTTCACATTTGATAAAAAGTTTTCCTGAGAAACTGTTGGTGGCATTGTGTAGGTGAAGTGCTATATTTCCACCGAGTGCATATTGGGGTTCCTTTAAAATAAAACAACCTTATCATCTAGTCGCTTGTTACTTGCTTAAATGAAAAATTTGAACCCCTTTTTTCACGACAGTCGCATATTTCCCATTTTCCAAGATTTTGTCACAGAAGGCATACTCACTAGTCATTATGCACACGTAATAGCACTGAAAACACTATAGGCTCATATTATTTTACCAAGACATATTTATAATCCACAGCAAACTAAATGAAAGTGACAAAAGTAAGGTGGACATACTGAAAACAAGGGATCCTGTGTAAAAATATCCCTTCTATAAAATCAAAAAATGTACTGTTCTCAACATGTTCACCCATGTATAAAAGCATAAACCTCCCGAAAGTGATACTGAATAATTTTATTGGCCCCAATGATTTTGTAAGGTGATGCTAACTGCCATTTTAAGTCAGGATAAAGACAGTCAGGGATTTCTGCTTCACTTTCTAAGATGAGATTACTACTTAGGTAATCTTGCACAACACAATAAGTGCAGACACCATAGATGGATCAGTAAATGTTTTACATTGAGGTTTATGTTGTCAGATTTGGCAAAATGCTTTGTTCACTTCTTCCCTGTTCTAGATTGTAGCTTATCCTCAAGATAGTGTTGAAGTTCCTTGTGTGAAGCACTTGGACGATCTTTTTTGTACAGACATACGTACGATTATAGGCTACTGGCAGAATAAGCTTGTATCATTATCATCTCAAGTGTTGAACCTTTGTGTTGACCTTACTAATTTTGGCGCCCTTTTTATGGCGCCCATCCAGGTGGCGCTCCTCTCTGCCCCAAGGGCAGATTGCATTCCAGGAATGCAACTGATTGAATAATTAGTTCAGATTTTTTCTTCCACTTCTTGATCCTGACCTAGCAGGTCATGATCAACTGTGATGCATTTTCATTTCTGCTTCTTTGTTCATGTAAGTTTTAATATATCATTTGTTGAAAATTTAAGTTCAATTTTCAACAAAGGTTATGGGCTTTAGCATGCTGTTTTCTGGCCTAATTTTTAGGCCCAGTATTAATTTAAATTTGGCAAATGAAAACATGTTAGGTTAGCTGAGTGGTTGCATATGCTCAGGCCACGCTTCTGTAGCTTTCCCTCATTTTACCCAAACTTTTGGAGTAAATAGTCAGCCCCATTCAGGCCATTAAATTCTGCAATTTTGGCTGAAGCAGGATGTCGTATTCCCCTGCTGGATGGGACCAATTGGGCTGCCTGGTCCGGTCAAGTTAGGCTTCTCTTGAGACAGCTGAAGTGTCTTCATGTCCTTGGGCCTAAGCCAACACCGACTTCAGAGAAGCCCGAGACTACAACTGAGAAGGAAGCCTGGGAGACAGCCGACAACATGGCAATGCTACAACTGGGAACCCTGGTAATGCCCAGTCTTACAATCACGCTGTCCCGGTTAAACACCGCAGCTGAGATGTGGGATTACCTCAGGAACAAGTACGAGCGCACAGGCTTAAATGCCCAGTTGTACCTGCGACTTCGTTTCTTCGGTGTTTCTTCAGCCGGGATATCGAGCCCCTTGATCACGTGGCTGTTCTTCTCAACGGATTGCCAGACAGCTATCAAGGGATCATCCAGGCATACGAGACCCAGCCTTTGGCAAACCTGACAGTTGTCAAGGTACAAGCCAGACTGTTGGATGAATATACCCGACAGCTGGAGCGCAAAGGTGGCAACCGCCAACAGTCAGCATTAAGGCAGACTGTCGCACTCAACACCACTACCGGGAAACCGAAGCAAGGTGGACGAGGTCAACGCCCCAAGAGCCGTGGCGGTGCCAGCGGGATCGGTCAAGCTAGCGGAAGCCAGCCAGCAAATGTTAATCAGCTGGAGTGCAGCTACTGCAAACGGACCAATCATCTTGTAACAAACTGTCGCACAAAGCAACGTGACCTCGAGATTGGTAGAGGCATCCGCCTTAGCCAACAACAGCCCGTTCCTCCAGCATCAGGATCCAGCCGAGGCCAAGCCAGTGCTGTCACAGATCTTGGTGACAAATGGGCCCTCAGCGTGAATTCGGCAGCTTCAGCAGCCACCGACTCATGGCTGATAGACTCCGGCGCTTCATCCCACATGTCGCCGAACCGAAATGTTTTTACCATGTACCAGCCTCAGGCGGACATTATCCATCTAGCCGACAACAGTGCCATCCAAGTGTCCGGCATTGGTAACGTGGATGTGCAGGTCATCATGCCAACGGGTGAGCTCCGTACAATTACCATTACAAACGTGTTGCATACTCCAGCGCTGATGAGGAACCTGCTCAGCATCGGGAAGATAGCGGACATCGGATGCAAGGTATGCATCGGGAAGAACGACTGCCGCATAATCAAGGGTCGACGAACACTCGTAGCCATCGGCAAACGGGTCAGTGACCTCTTCGAACTGCAGACAGTTTCGCCGGTCATCTCGAATACAGCCAACGCTGCTGCTGTATGTATCCATCAGTGGCATCGACGTTTTGGCCACCGAGACACAAACGCCGTGAAGGAACTGTTGGTCAGCGGAATGGTCACCGGTGCAAAAGTATCAGAGTGCACCTGTTCTTCTGACTGCACCACCTGCTCGCTCTGTAAGCTTGTGCAGCTACCTTTCCCCACAAGCACTTCAAGAGCCA
>JAQGCC010003333.1:0-15659 GCA_034698905.1 Xestoiulus laeticollis
GCATGCTCTATGATATCGTTTTTGCAAGAACTATAGGAGGTACATTTAAATTGATGACTGAATAATAGAGGGATTGAATGTCACGAGGAGGTGACTGAATGTTTCTAGGAAAATTCCGCAATAGGAAAACTCCGCACACTTGACCTATAGCTTATCCAAGTGGAAAATCTCATTTTATGAGAACCCTACTATATTGACTAGTCTATAGCATGCTCTATGATATCGTTTTTGCAAGAACTATAGGAGGTACATTTAAATTGATGACTTAATAATAGAGGGATTGAATGTCACGAGGAGGTGACTGAATGTTTCTAGGAAAATTCCGCAATAAGAAAACTCCGCACACTTGACCTATAGCCCATCCAAGTGGAAAATCTCATTTTATGAGAACCCTACTATAGTGACTAGTCTATAGCATGCTCTATGATATCGTTTTTGCAAGAACTATAGGAGGTACATTTAAATTGATGACTGAATAATAGAGGGATTGAGCACGCCTCCCTTAATGTTCCCTTAATGCTAACCACATTGACAGCACTGTATCTTTTTCCAATGCGTTCTCGTTAAGGTAAATCAGATGACGGGGCATTAAGGGAGGCGTGCTCAATCCCTCTAATGATTCAAGGAAAGTTCATCACACCTTATGACAATTGGACCTTACATAGCAAAGCAAGATTTGTACTTCTTGCAGCAAAAGTTTCCAACCCAAAGTAAACATTTATTTATAATGAAGAATTTGCTTATAAGTGAAGTTTACTACACGAATAATAAACTTCATTATTTTGCTTTGCTGCAGCAGCACTTTTTAGCTTTTGAAAAAAAAAATGTCGACTTAGGATCAATTTTCTATTATGATACAAAAAGGTATCACAAAACATATCTTGAAAGATCCACATTTATCTAGTTATAAAAAAGAATTTGCTATCACAATTTTCTATTTTCATCTGGAGCACTTTTGCTCAGTATAGTTAAATAGTTTAAAACTCATATTTGAACAATTTTTAATTTCAATGGTAAAACAATGTTCAAGTAAGAAAACAGACAATGTCTCGTTATATTGTCTGCTATTTACTATAATCCTTTTCCCCTTTTGGCACTTTTCATCTCAAAACTCAGATTCTGCTTCAGTAATTGAAATTTGAGAAAACCGTAGTCCTATATAACATCCCTTAAAAACTTTGTTAAAATAGTTTACTTACAACTATAGTTAAATAATATAAAGACCAAATTTGATATGCTAATTAATTTTCTTTTTTTTAATGCAATCCAATAATTCAGTTTCATTTTGTTATTGTTCAAACTATATAGAGGTAAGTTGAGTATGGATATATCGTACACTAGCTATGAATTGGTTCATGCACGAACAAATGCAGTCAATTTTCTGTCAACTAGCGACCTCTAAACACAGTGTTGAATGCGCAAATAGCCACTATATGCTCGAATAATTACCTCAGATATTATTCATTACCAATGCAATGAACAATAACAGATAACGCCAAAAGCAATATGTAATTTTGAACCGTGCAGGTGCCTTTGCTCCTGTTTGACTACCAAATCAATATCTCTATTTTATTTATCAGTTATCATTTATGCACCCCCATGTTGAGTTGCATGCTTCCAAACGTAACAAACAAACTCCAATAACCGATTGCACAAGTTTTCATTAACCTTATTTGGATATTATAATAGGTTTTTTATGGTTAACTCGATCCCATTGAAAAATAAAAGCATATGGAATGCATTTCTAAAATTACATTTTTTTCCCGTACGTCTATATTGAATCGAGCTTTCATTTTAAAATGCATCCATTACATAATTGATTTAAGAAATTCTTTGATGCAATGCAGGGGAATTTCCCTGATGAAAACAAAACATTTTGCGGCATGCAAATTCAATAAACATTTAATTGGCAAGGGAATACAAAAGGTGTAATTTGCAAATATATATTTCTAAATTAATATATTCAGTTCTAATAACGTTTTCAATCGGCGAAACTATGGAAGTGGTTGAACTAATAAAAGTTTGTCATATACAGGGATAAGTGACAGCACTGCCACAATTAAACATGGCGTCGGCTTATAATGTATGTGATTACAACTTCAGGAAATAGACACACGCATGCCCGAACTTAAATTTTAATTACAAAATATTTGCATTGACCTGGCTGGGACAACGAAGGTGAGGCCTATATGGACCCAATTAACACGCATTTATGCAGAGCCCACTAATTAATTTCATTCGTAATTAATTATTTAAGGAATTACCATATATTGCCTCCAGAAACCTTCTGCGCCGCTTCTAAAAATTCTCATATGTATTTTTCATCATTTCAGGATAATTATGACATTGGGGTAAACATACATTGTCGATATTACGCCGTAATTTATACGAATTTCATTGAATTCTGAAAATTTAATTATTTTCATTAAAATATCATATTTCGATTAATTATAATGCTTCGAGGATATCCTATACCCTATAGGTGGTTTAACGAGCTATTCTAGGATCACACTATAGGTCTATACAGTACATGTATCTAAAATTCTGGAGAAAAAAAATTACGCAAATTTAATTATTAATTTTATATATGGCAAAGGAAGAAACGCATTAATATTGCATTCACTGAAGTTTTCTTTACAGAATTATATTACATTTTCCTTTCTTGGAAATTACATGCAAATGCTTTTACCTGTATGCGTCTATGTGACTGGCACAAATAAGTGGGCGAAAATAAAGGTTCCCTGTTTAAATATTCCATTCATTTGCACTTCTTAAGAGAAAAAGTCCTACTTGTTTTATCCCCAAACACCAGTGGGCCTGTCATAAAAGGTACAAGAAACGCTCCAAAACAATACCATCAACATCCGATTAGTTTTTCCCAGAATATTCAGAGGTGGGAAAATCACAAGATGTGCGGAAATTTCAAATATTACTCGTGAGATGCAATTCAGTTGTCATGGGGACTGATTTAAACTCCTATTGATTTGACGAAAATATATAAATTGCGTTGCATAGGGGCTTGAAAATAGTTAGAAACAAACTGCCTGTTTCCTATCAAGGAATACAAAACTGCATGAAACTCCAATATATGGAATTTTCAGCTATTGGTTAATTTAAATGGTTCATTATTGAACCACATGAGCACAAAGGATATCTCAAAAAGGGTACCTAAGCCAATTTTTCTATTAAAATTTAATAGCCAAAGTCATATTTTCTACTCACGTTCGCAATCGGTCAAAAATTGTGACCTTGCCAAATTTAAAGAAGATAAAACAGATTTTTACAAACCAAAAATATGAGTAAATTTAGGCAAAGCATTCTGATGGTATTTTTATGAAGCGCCGTTACGCTATGGCCACTGAACACGTGATGTAAATGCAACGCCTTCATCAATGCCTATAGGGTCATTCAGCTGAAATTACGATCATTCACGCATGCGTACAATTAAAAATGTAAACAATGTACATGTCAATAAAAATGTATTTTATGATTTTTTATAAATGCATTTTTATAATTTTTTAAATAAATGTTTTTTTATGTAAAAAAAAAATAAGGTTTATTTTGTTAAATTAGAATTTGTGTCCTGTGCAATCTTAATTAAGCAAATGATTGTTAGCCAGCATATTAGACCGTTCTAAAGCTCCCATCCTGTTCTAAAAACCAAAATTTATCACCTTTTGGAACTTACTTTCCTTTATCATTCTGCTCATGTATTTCGACCACCCTGTATAGAACGTTTTATTGGAAACGTGTACCAATTTTCTTTATGACACTTTCTTATTTTCGGGATATAAAACTGTTGAGAACGACGTGCTATCAGACAAGGTGAGACAGGAATGTTCAAGTTACCAGATTCCACATCGTCAAATCCAAATAAAAACAATAATGAAAACAGCCCAATCAGCGACGTGCAATTTAGTATAATTACTAAATTTATTCTAAAAAATTCTTCTAAACAGCATTAAGTCTGAAAGTGATTAAGATAAAAACAAGGCTAGGCCATGCCCTCGCATAATTATTCTTCCATTTGCAATGTTGTCAGCTCGTGCAGAAACTTGCTTAGAGCAAAGCATAACCTGCACTTGCATATTTAAAAAAAAAAAACGCCAACTTAAGAAATGTCATTATATATTTCAGACAGCATATAATTTCATCATTAACTGCTTGTAATTGTGGATTGACAAAAAAACCAAACCCTGTCTCCTTTACCTCCAACATTTCAAATAGGAACAAGTTTGCGCTGCACTCATGCGACATCTAGGAGAGCAATAGGAGACAACTTGCACCATGAGAGATAGAGGGGAAAGCGAGAGAAAAGAGAGGGTAGAAGAAAAGAAGGGGTGTTCTTAAAGTATAGTACACATAGGGTCTTGTGTGCTTAACTTTACGTTATGGGAACAGAAGCTTCAAAAGTACAGTGCTAAGATTTTAAGATTAAATGCAAATAGAACCAAATGATCTGAGTTATAAGAACAAACTTTGTTAGGGCCTTATCCATATTCAAGTGGATGTTACTTGGAAGCCTTTTGACAGGGTGCCCACCAAGATGGCGAGCATGTGGTGATATGGCGACTTTGCGGCGCATGGCAGGTTGCACGAGGCCATTCTATATTAATTTGCATGTATTCGCCTAGTGAAACATGCCATGCACTTTAAGGTCGCCATATCACCACATGCTCGCCATCTTGATGGGCAACCATCTTGAAGATACATGTAAAGAGCAAAAAATACATTATCTTGCCTAATTGACTTAGTTTGTACTTTTAAATTTAAAATGTCAAGTGGATTTTGCTATATATATTTTTAATTTTAATTTTTCCTCCTATAGTGAAAAACTTGAAACTGTTTCAACTGTTTTTACATGTACTTCCATTTTTGTTCACCAAATACATGTACTTCAAAAGCTAAATTTTATTCTTTGTACATTTTTGATTAAACTGGTGCCATGTTTTTTACAAATATTTTTCAAAAACATGCAGTAACAAAAAGAATGAAATGAAGGACAGAAGGCTAATCAAACACTACTACACGATTTACATAGGCTATTCGTTTAATGTGTTTGGCTGTGTAGTACATGTACTCTTATATGTCACTCCCCTATAGGGGATTTCCCGTTAAATTACCATTCCAATTGCTTGAAATTCTTGCTATTAAATTGAACATTTTCACTAAAGTTGTATTACCAATGAAAAATTTGCAAAAGAGATGGCACACCTTAGTCATTCTACATAACATACAGGGTATCACTATAAACAGAGAATTTTTATAAGGTAAAGCATATGAACTACAATCTTATAAGTAATCAGTAAAGCGAGCTCTAGGTCCTATAATTCAAAAACAGGTTATTAAGAATTACACATGTTGCTTAATTTCCATTTAAGATACTGAAAATAATATTGCCAATTAGCCAATAGTGGAAGTTAACTATGTACTTCATAATTTATTTGTACAACTGCTTAATTCTAAGTATGTATTAAAAATCATATGCTTAAAGGAACGTGTAGAAGCATCCTAATAATGTTAATGTATGAAGAAAACCAATACCTGGATATTAACTTTCCACGTATACATGCATAGTATACTGTTATTATAATTGATTAATTATAACTTTTAATGAAGCATTATAATAAATCTGACGATCCTCGTGTAACGTTAAAGGTAATCTGAACTCCCATGAGATTTTAATGAGTTTAACTATTAGTCAGTTCTCATTAAAAGCGTCTATTATTAAAAGAAATAATTAGCAAACAACCTGAAATGGACCATAGAGACGCGGGAGTGTTATGGAAGTTTATAACTAAGTATTTTCTATAAATAATTCATTCAATATTAAGCAAACTAAAGAGACTTCATCAACCTAGAACTTCATTAAAAGAAAGGTAAACCAAAAATTGTAAGCAAACCAATCAATAAAAGTAAATTTGCTGAAAGAATATAAGGTTGATATACCATTGGCATAGAGTGGCTTTGAAGCTTTTGACTACATAATACCACAGAGTATTGTGGGGATGAGGTCAAAAATGGACTAGTGGTCAGGTCGATGGGATCACCCAAACAGAATCGACAGAACCAAATACACCATCGCTTCCCTAGCAGCAGAAAAAAAAAAAAACGACATAAGACAGTCTTAAAATCACATCTAAGATTTATAAAAGAGAAACGGAGAAAGTATTATATACTATAAGCTAGCTGGCCTCATTTCTTTGCAGTAAAAATAAGAGAAGGGAGTGTATCATAGCATAGTATTCTATGGGCCGACGGGGAACTTATTATTTCAGTCATAAAACCAATAAATTCTGATAATCGAAACAAGGGAACAAATGGAGGAACAAAATTGGATTACTTGCTGGCTGAATGAGCAGGAATTTACGAAAAATAAATCCAGGGCACGAACAATGAACGCATATAACGCCTCAGCTACATCGAAATGCATTTAACAAATGAAATGCAATTTCATGATATTAATTAAAAACTGCAAGCGTTGTTTTTTAATATCATTATAGGACGTTTCATATAGATCTAATTATACCATATTCTTTATGTCGATCTCGGGCTTAAGAATTACTGATATTCAGTATACAATGTATAGTCTCAAAGGTATAATGTCATGATAGCACTCGATTCTAGACTAAAAATCTTCTATAATACAGTTATGAGATTTTTTTTTTTTTTTTTGCTTTTATGTGTAATATAT
Source organism: Xestoiulus laeticollis (assembly GCA_034698905.1). Lineage (NCBI taxonomy): Eukaryota > Metazoa > Arthropoda > Diplopoda > Julida > Julidae > Xestoiulus > Xestoiulus laeticollis. The sequence goes on from JAQGCC010003333.1 coordinate 6,695, forward strand.
CGGTGAATTGTTTCTGAAAGCTTAGCACTATATAGTCACAAGGAAATTGAGGCTTTCTCATAAAAAACAAAGCAATTTTATATATTGCCAGCAATGACATTTGATGGTATTCCAAAACAAAGTGCATCCAGTTATGCCTTGCTGCATTGTGTCAATCCATATCTTAATAATGGTTGCTTGCAAAAGCTCAATGTACACTGTACAATAGGGAGATTCTGCTGCATAGCGTAATACAATACCATATCGGCAGCACTGTATTTTAGCAAACTGTTAAAACTATTGACGTCATACCACGCATGCATCGTTAACTCTTTACTCTACAATATCGTTTAGGTAACTACTTTTTAGCGTGTGGTGCAAACTCCCTATTGTCACAGTTGCCTATAATATAGGGAGATTGACTGCTTACCCCTGTACCACAGTTTCCCACCTTAAGCTTCATTTCCGATAAGACCAAGCTCGAAATTTGAGCAAATTCGGTACCACAGTTGCCAAATCAATTGCCATCTAACTGGAGATAGAGCTCCAGGTAAGAAAACTCGATCATATCAGCGAATTTGTTGTGTGAATCGGACATTAGACGCATGACTATGAAAAATTTAAAATCATTTGAAAAATTAAAAACCAGATACATATATAAAAGGGCCGGAAAGACCAACATCACTAATGAATGCCACCTACTGATTGCCTTTAAATGAAGCGCCGTTATGAAATGGGTCACTGAACACGTGATGTAAACTTAATGAAGCGTTGTTACAATACGACTGGCATTCTGCTTCTAAATTTCAGCCAAGTCAAAACACAGAAACTCATAAATTGAATATACTAGATAATAATTTGCTGAAATGACGTCACTTATGTCATGTTCATATTCAAAACAAATTAAAAATGTTATATGACCTGTGCTATTGTAATTATTTGCATCAATCCTACAAAGAATAAAGTGAAAACAGATTCTCACCTCCACATTGCTCAAGTTCATTCCAAGATGGATTGAGGTACATTTTGAACAAGTGTTTTCATTGTTTTGTATATAGAGTAGCTTTCCAATAAGAAACTATTTTTAAAGGTCTTAATAAAAAAGGTGCTCATCTGGGGTACTAATCTGAAAGGGCTGTGAACTATCTATACTACAAATTACTCCCAATAAACAATTATATTATTTGCTGATGATCTCCAGCGCCATCTATGGATTTTTGTGCCTGTGGTGCTACCTGTCTCACGCAATAAGCCCATATAAAAAAAGCTAATATTTAGTATAATTTGACTTAATTTAAAGCATATCATACATGTACATGCTTCATACCATACAATTACCCATCCACAAGGCCACCATTTTTTTGCATATTATCCAAAATTGAGCTCATTTAAAAACTTCATTTTCGGTGAAGTACTAGAACATGGGAGTATTTGATAGCATCCCATAATCATGGGCTTGAGTTGTAATAAAGTTCTGGCTGCCTAGCATCCTTCATTGCATATAAGATGAAGATTACGAAAACATGAAGGAGGAAATAAAACAAAAAGCTTACCAATAATAATGTAATCCGTTTTGTAGGAGGGAGGAGGTTGATGCACTTTGAATACTACTCATTCATGGCACCCTTATTAAGCATTTTTTATGTGGGGGAGATGTCAAAGAAGTATTGTCAACGTGCATGTTGGGTACCTTCACAAATGCCATTCCCATTGTTTCATTGCAATGCATATTAATTATGCAAATATGCAAACATAAAGACCGATCATCGTGTCAGTTGCATACTGGGGAAAATGCACGCAACTATGCGTGTACCCAAAGTCACGTGCAAACATCTAATACATATGGGAAATAAAGCCTTTGGACGCCTTCAGATTTGCATGCAAATACGTGGGGACGGGGTCCGATTCATCGTGGAAAATATCATTTGAAAAATTTAAACAATGACCAGCTTTTAACGATAATTTGGACAGGGTTGCGAGGAACATCAACAGCGGATTAATTGCAACAATTTTCATGTATATAAATTAGTAGAGCGTAAACTTACATTCGCGTGTTGTGCATTGCTAATCTGTGAGTCAGATGCACCGTAATTGATGTTTGAATTAAAAAAGTTATCTTCTGGGTAGGATATCAGTATATAAGCTATCCAGATCACGCAATTCAGAGCGACATCAAACGAGAAGAAAAGACAATTCAATAAGGATTGTCTGGAATCTATGGAATGTTGCACACTGAAATATTTCACACATCTAAAATTAACCGTGTCCAAATCGAACCTTAACTAACCAAACCTTGCCCAAATTGGAAATAGGCCTCCAGTATATTGCAAAATATTTGGGTGTGTAGAGTTCTCACTGTGCTTGATACATGTATTTCCAGTCACAGGTTGTCTGCTACTATGATGGACATTTTTCACATACAATTTACAACAGCTGCGACCAGGATTTCTATTTTGTTTTAGACAAAATAAAAATAGAACAAATTGTTTAATTGTTTTGTACATGTACATGTACACATGCACGAATGACGTCATTTCAGCATATTGATGTCTATCCTCAAATATGCAACTCTTGTGTTTTAAAGTTGCTGAAATTTGGAAGCTGAGTGATACCAGCCATATCGTAATGTAACCACAGAAAAACCTGTAAATAGCATCCCTCCATATAGCGAACTACCTGAAAGTAGCAAACCCTCCCAGTCGGCACGAGTGTATGGGCACGACTTTAGCTGAATCTGCAAATAGCACTCCCTCCAAGTAACGCATCTTATGGTTCGGTTCAAATGGGGTGCACTAGGCACAGGTTTCACTGTACCTCCAGTATAGGTGGTATTCAGGTTGGCGAGGTCACGGAATTTATCCACTTGGCACGCATGTGTACTCTATCCTACCAAAAATGGAGGAGGTCGGCGTTACGTCCAGCGCCACCTTGTGGTAAAAAAATGCGTATTTATAGAGGAAAGAAGCAATTTTAACACAAAATCACATTAAAAATAAACCTTATCCAGTGATCTAATTATGATAGTAAATGAAACTTTGGGAGGTTTAAGACAATAATACGAAATAATATAGTTATTTTTTTCAAAATTTTAAATTAGTAAGTATTTGAAATATCAATGAAGAAACCATCTTTATTGCTTGCTACCGCGACCTCCTTTCCCCTATAAGTTTTGAACATTTTTCGTCTATGGGGACGCTTACCAACTTGCGCATGCGCTGTTTTGTAATGCAGACCTATTACTCCAATTTGTATTTTGTATAATACCAAATGGAAAACGTGACCAGCCTAAAGATTTAAATGGGTTCTATAACCGTCTTTATAATGTTCATATCAAATTGTAAATGATACATGTATACCGTACATTAGTTAGATAAATGAATTTTAAACCAACATTTAAGATATGTATGTAATCCACAAAAGTTGTTAGCCTCAGTTGGACCTCCATGTATAAAGCTTTAGTTGATTTGTGCTAAACATGTACCATTTCGTGGATACATACTTGTAATGTATCATAAAATAAGGGACAGAAATGCACATGATCAAGGCATTGTGACAAAATGTACATGTGGCCTACAGTATTTTGGGTGACGTCCATGGAGTCTTAAGACGAAATGTGACAAAAACTAGACAAAATTTCTCATGAACTGCACTTTATGATATACAATCAGCAAGCAGGTTTCTTCGTTAAAAAAAACATATCTGATAAATCATGTCACGGATGAAAGGGCGGTCATAGGTGTGTGCATCAAAGACCTTTCGTGTCTACCAACTAAAAAACAACATGGGCGGCTCAGCAATCCGATATAGATGTACTCAGAATACTATTTAACAAGAAAACAGGTCAAGATAGGAGTGATACAGCACATCTCAAGAGAAAAAAAAATCCGTTAATGTTTTTTTTTATTATTATTTTGCTCGTTATTCCAACATCCTTCACACCCACATTCAGTGGCTAACGACAGGTGTACGAATTCCCTGAACACCATTTCAAAGACAGCAGTGGTATTAAAGTGATGGCTGCTGAGCAGAGATGAGGACCCTCCTATTTAAGATGCACTGGGCTGCTTGGGACCTAAAATAAGTCTTAATGGAGGTGCAGACAAGTCGGATAATAATCCGTGGCAGATGGTCAACTTCGCTGAATCCCACTATAAAACACCCTTTGTGTCCCTTCGATCCTTTTAAGAAAAGGACAACAGCATCTCGGTGGTTAGGCTCCTGAAAGACGTGAGTTTTATCAGTGATGAGGGGGTGCTATGGGACAAGAATAATAAAACACGGAATGCTGGGAGTCCGTAACCAGAGTCTCAAGTTGGGGAGATATGGGACAATGGATTGGCTGGTGCCTGGCACGAGCAAGGCTTGAGGGGTGCCTCTAGGAACATCCAATGTCCATTGTCGCAATTAAGCAGGGTAGTAGAATTGTGTGTTGGGAACAAGGGCAGTTGGGATGAAAGACCATAGCAGGAGTGCCATGTAATTTGAAGAAGCTTCGTATAGTGAACGATCTAGCATCATTCTAAAGAAGATATCAAATTTTGGGTATGATTACGCTCTCGTAGTAGAGACTGGGGTGAGGAGGGTGACTTAAAAAAATTGAACATACTGACATAGAAAGACTTGAGCAAGGTAGTCTTACACGTCTTCAAGATTTTTTTCTTGAAGATGCATCACGATGTATGAATGAAATTTTAGCCTGCTTATAGGTCAAAATTTTGCTCCTTTCTAAAAGCAGAAGGTGCTTCTGCTCCAAAGGATGGGAACAGGTCTGATTTGTGTAATGTTAAATAAATATACCCCACCTGAAGAGTCCGATTCCATTTTACCTGGATTTATTGCCCTTGGATTTACTCAAGGTATTGCTTTCAACTGCCTTACTATTATTGGGTTACAAGTAGCTAAATTTTGACACCATACAAGGTATAACAAATTCAGGATTATACAATGCAAAAGTACAGACGGCTCTCGATATAACGAACGCCAAGTGATAGTACGTTCGTTATACCGAGAGCTTTGCTTTTACACATTTTCTGCTCTATAGGTGGTTTTAATGTCATGTGGTAGGGGAATCTTCTATTGAAGACCAGAAATACAATTTTTGCCAAATACTGAAGATAATGTACATACTAAAACTGCTTGAGGGATTTTGAGTACCCCTTAAATAAGCTTTACAATTATGTTTTATGATATTAACTTTTAAAATTAATCCTTAAAATCAATGAGAATATGAATCATATATGACACAACAGGATGTTCTTTGTATTTGACCTACGATATCGAATTGTTGTTCGTTATAAACAGTAATTTGGCATTGTGGGATGGTAAAAGGCCCAGCCGAACCGTTCGTTATATTAAGCAGTGCGTTAAAATGAGAAGCTAATTCATGAGAGGCATTGGTATTTTGATCTGGACGAGCCACTTTGTTCGTTATATCGAGAGCCGATTGTAGCGTAATTTTGACATCACCAAAGTGCCACACAAGGTAGCCTTTAGAAAATTCAGAGTTAGTTAGCAAAAGCTTAGGGATAGAACTATATAATCACAACTGTTAATCACAGCTTAGGGTACCGTTCATGTAAACATGTCCACCTGACTTGAGACATGTTAAGAGAAGAGACATGTGGCGTATGGTGTATGTTTTATTTTGACCTCGCAAACATAACAAAACTTTCAGATGACTGTCTGCTGGTTGTCAATTTGGATGACTCACTTGAGTCCCTACCAACCAACAATGCATTACTCATAGTTCAAACAGTGTAATTAAAATATTCTATTGGTCGGACTTATGATTTTTTAATTTTTACATGATGTTGCCAATTTAATTTCTCATGCACCACAACATAGCTTTTTGAACAAAAGGTTAGCAACCCCATGGATAATTTTGTTGAAGCATATTAAATAAACCGATAAAGGGTTACATGAAGCGGTGTACTATCTCCCATACAATATCCTGTAATTATTGTCCAGGAGATGTCAACAAACAGGATGACGGTCATCTTTACTGGAAACTTGATGATATTGATAATATGAAATAAGCAAGCTAATGTATGCTAGAGACTTGAAACTATACCAGAACTATCCAGAAATTTGATATTATAATAGCTCGATTTTGCTATAAATAGCATGCAGATTTGCCCTCAAATCATCAACCGGAAATTTCTGAACTTGGCAATAGACACCGTGAAAGATTTCGTCTGAAAGCCATTCTAAGAGGGTTTTTTTTTTCTGTTTCTTAAGATGTAACTCGAATCTGCCCATCCTTCAATGACTGATGCAAAAGATTCCATCCTCTACTTCCTATAGAAATGCCAGTAGGCTTATATCACAAAAAACTAAGATGGCTGTCGTCTGCAGATGGTGTCTTGTCATGGAAATATTATACAATTTAAATCTCCTGGGGTGGCCTCGATCCAATAGGGCATATCGGTAGTGCAGAACCACAATTGTCATTTATCAGTAGAGTTAAGGACAAAAGGATGTATTTTACAGTTAATGAAATTCATGTACAAAATATTTAAATCACATCGAATTTGTGAGCCAACTACAGAAAATGTCTGACAAAAAAAACTCATCCAAATATTGCAGAACTTGACAAACCTGGAATTTATGTTTACACAATATGTTACTGGGTGAATAAAGCCTGATCTACACGTAATGTTTTGTCGTCAGTCTTGCATGAGCATGACAACAAAATTATCACTGACGACCTCTGATGATCATTAACAACATAACGTTGCATGTAGACCAGGCTGTGATCAGAGGTCATCAGTGATCGTTTTGTCGTCATAATCATTCAAGACTGACGACAAAATGTTTTGTGTATACCAGGCTTGAAGAGATAACAAACAATTTCTAAACATGCAATGGCAAAATCTGATAGTTTAGAACTTTAGATGTTGTTAACAAAGTGTAGATTTGTCTAAATGATAGTCTAATAAAATGTATTTTGAATGATTCTTCAGCTATATACTAGATGAACTTCAGTGAAATTTTATTACTATGATTCAATCCAATTCAATTCAATTCGTTACCCTGCTGTCAGCATGTAACAGTGCCAGATTTTTACTTGAAAAAGTATTACATGTCTATCGTATAATTGTTTTTTACGAAAAGTTCAACTTACATATGTTTTCATTTTAAGAATTAAAAATTTGAAATTACTGTATTCAGGTCTGTAGTAAGGAGTCATTCACAAAATACTTCAAACTTTTTGCAGGTATGGGTATTCACTGCACAAGAGTGGCATTTTGGTTGCATTTCTTCTAAAATTACACAAATTTCATATTTATTGTTTACTGGTTTTTCAAAAATTCGACAACTAGTCACCTTTCCAAACCTTTTATTCAAAGAGGTGCTATCATTTTTGCAGGAATTTTGTTCTACAGGGCCAATGTTCGAAAGCCAACAACTATCATCACCCAAGGTTTTTTGTGGATAGCCCTTAATGACCTATAATCAATTTTTCGTTGTAGAATTTATACCTATAGCATTCATACAAGTTCTTTAAACATGCAGCTGCAGATCATTAGAAAAGATTAAAAATGGCATTTCAACTATTGTTTTCATGGTGCAATAAACATGGTAAAATTGTCAAAGTGCGCCAGAACCCACCAACCCCATCCACAAATTGCCAACAATTCTTGGCGTCCCTCTATCATTTTTTTCTCCAAGACCGTCTTTTGTAAAACATCCCTTTGGTTGTTTACGACTATAGCCCCAATGCCCAAAAAATAGTTGAGTCTGTTATGAATAGTCATGTGAGGAACATCATGGATGGAAGGCATACCTATAAAGTTGAAAACCTCATCTGGAAAACAAAAAGACGTCACCAACTCAAAACCTCATCACCTGTATCTTGATGACCCCGTTGACCTCCCGCCTTCAATAACTTGCAGAAGAATACCTCTTGGTTCACCATTGTACCTTTGATTCTCGAAAAATTTTCGGTCAGTCAGGTAGAGGCATTGCCCCTTGCTGTTCTTTTGCAGAGGCCACATCACGCCTAGCAGTCCAGGCGTGTGCTCCAAGGGGTCACAGAGGGGCTGTTGTCCTTTTGCCAGTTTGGGCGAAAAAGCCTTTCATGGAATGAATGAATAAATGAAGAATGAACTGCAAATGGCGGTCTGGCCCCATGCAGGCGGCCATTTTGGATCCTTCAGGTGGAAACATTGCTCTGAATCCACCTATAATGAGATCCCTTGAAAACATGTGAATTATTCGTTACCAGTTTCTTCGGTCCCTTCTTTCTATGGAGAATCCAAAACCCCAAAGAAGGTCTGGCTACCTTTGGCCTGGCATCCTATAGCTCAATGGCCCATGTGCCCCTGCAGCATAAAGCAAGCACGGTGAGGCGGAAAACCGACATTAGCACAGGGTACCCAAGCGTGTTCGCGTGCCTACCTGTCTGAACGGTTTCTCAACCGACTCTCCTTGTCCAATTTTAGATTTTCTGATAATGGAAGTGGTAGACTAGGGCGAGTAGATATCACCAAAAAAAGCCACCAAGGAGGGTCACCTTATATATGAACTCCAATGACGATGACATCTACCAGTTGGACTAGGCCTCAGTTGTTCAAACTTTTACTACAAATTTTTACTTACGATTTTTGTGCAAACTTTGAAAACTAGCAGCATTAATCCAAAGATAAGAATAAGGAGAGAAAAACTATACGAAAACCTGTGAATAATGCAAACCACTGCACACATAAAAAGTTGGGTTAAATTCAACCCAATATTGAGTGCTATATAAACATACCAACATTGGGTTAATAACATTGAGTTGAATTTAAGTGTAACAACCAAATGTTGGGTAGATTTAACCCAACATTTGGTGCTTCATGACGGTTATTTGAGTGCTATATGGACATACCAACATGAGTGTTATTTGAGTGCTATGTTGGGTTAAATCTACCCAACATTTGGTTGTTACACTTAAATTCAACCCAATGTTAACCCAATGTTGATATGTCCATATAGCACTCAATAT
>JAQGCC010003334.1:0-15657 GCA_034698905.1 Xestoiulus laeticollis
GATCAGCCGGTCAGCCGAAAGTTTGACGAAAAGGATCTTGACGAAAAGGACTTTGACGAACTGTCCGGCCACCCTATTAGCACAATCAAGTGTCGTCAGACTGGGCCCAGTTTCTCTTAAGCTCTCTACACAATGGACGTAAATCACTTGTGCTGCGCTAAAAAAACACCTGACGTTATTAATTGACGTAGGCCTAATTAAACGTTTAATTACACTAAAATAGTTCTACACTGCATATAACCTCTCGCGTATTGTCTTACTTTCGCTTATTTTCACCGGTTTTTAGCCAATTTTACATCCTATTTTGGTTCGTCGTTCCATTTTTGGGGATTTGGAATGCGCAGGCACAAGCGCTAGGAGTGAGTTGTGATCTTTGGCACGCCAAAGATCAAAAAGATGCAGAGTTTGACACTCGGCTCACAGCCGGCGCACTCCACATGCGCATGCAGGCGACGTCATATTATAATAAGATACCAGGCGCATTTAGAGCTAAGCGCAAGTGGGTTGGGGGCTTTAAAGGATCATTTTGTGTGGTACGGCCAGAGCGATTATGGTATCCCAGCTAGCCTCAAACCAGGGTTTAAAATAGATCCACTTGCTAGATCCAAGAACCAGTATTTTGGTTTCTGTTCCGTCATGGAATCAATTTCACGAAAAATATTTTGTGAAACATTTCTTTAAAATTAAAATTGATAAGTGACCTTAGCATAGAAACACTGGCGTTTATTAGTATGCCTAGATTTCAGTGAAATACACCAAACAAAAGTTACAGTAATGCAGTCACCAATGTTAATACATACACGAGAATACAGACATGATTGATAAGGGAATGAAAAATAAGGATAAGTTGCTATCCAACGTCTTACATTGTTTAACAGTTCATTATTTTACATCTAAGCTAAAATATAAAACCAAAGATCACAGACATCTAACTATACATGAGAATCCGGGGCTTGTTCAGTGATCAGGATGACAATGATTTTATATACAGAAACCAATGAGATGATGTAGATAAAATTACCGGAGAATGAAATCTGTATTTTCCTTTAAAAAACCAGTTCCACCTTAAGCATGGCAAACCGGTATTAATTTGCATCCTTCACCCAAATTGCACGTTACGGAAAATAGCATTTTGGGAATAATAAAAACCTTCCTTTATACTTTAAAATCATAAAAATGGTGGTTAAAAATGTCTTTGGTAAATGACGATGAAACTAAAAACTAGCAGTTTTGAATAAATGGTGGCGGCAGCAGCACAGTAAACGAATGGTACGGGGTTGGAAATTTGGACGAATGGAGGCAAATCGATCAGGTGGTTGTGGTGGTTGTCGCGGGCTGGGCGTTTGGGGTTTCTGCAGGAGCTGGGGCAGGTTTGTAAGCTTGTATTAGAGCTTCGACCCTTTCCGGAGTAGGAGACCAAAGGCCGAAGCCGGCATCGTTTTGTAGCCAGACTACGACGGTTCCATGCGCCGAGCGTATGTTCATTTCGGTTCTGAAATTATAAAGGACACGCAGCAGGTTACAGTTTACAGCTGCTAATGCCTTGATATCGCATCGGGTACATTGGTGGTAATAATTTTACTGCTTGTAAACTAGGCCACCCAAATTATATTTTTAAATGGCATCAGCCAGTTTTTCACTTGGATAGACAAGATAAACAATCAGACATGGTTGTGGTAATAAAATAACAGATTAGAACACGTGCTTACTTGCTGCAAATGTGTTGGTATCCGTTGCGGTAGTCATGCTCCATGGAAGCTAGTGTGACTTGATGCCGTTTAAACGTGCTGGCCTCTAATTTGGCAAGCGGGGCCGGAGTGGGGTTACGCCACTCGGGAATGAAGACAATGAACGACAACGGTTCAGACGTTTCGCCCAAAAGGCGCTCGAAATGATCAAACGCTGCATTCATCAACTCCTCGCTGAAAGGCGGATTGGCCTCGAAGGATCCGCAAACCGGCCGAAAATTTAAAATGGGCCTGTGGATGGAAATTAGTTAGCAGAGGGGGAAAAAATGCAGTTTTCGACGTGGCAGTAAACGTCTTACCCTCTAGATCCGTAAAAACAGTCTGTGTCGGGAAAAGCCGAGCAGTACTGGCGAAAATAGCAATTGAGGGGTGAAGCGAAGCACTCGAAAGTTACGCCAAACTGCTTCTGGAGGCATTCGAAAACGGGGACCGGAAGAGCACCTTGCGTAGCTTGGCCTTCGCTGGCTGTCGAGCCAAAGTAGGTCTTTTTACAGAAGAAAAAAAAATTCCATGTACATTTTACTCAAATGGATACAGATTTGACTTTCAAAACAGCGTTGACCATTACTCGCCTGGTACCGCTTTAAAAGACACCACGTTCTAGGAAGAAAATTTTCAAATTTTCGGTCATCTGTACAGTTCCACCTATATAGTTGTTCCTATTGTTTAAAAATACAAGACAAATCTAAGAATGCAATTTGAAACATTTAAAACCACATAAATGTGTAGCAATCAGCACCTAATAAACCAGATTATGGTTTGTTCCCAAGATGCAAGATCAGCTAAAAGTGTAATTTTGGACAAATGTAATTAAGCGAATGACATTTCACGTACCAATTTTTGGAAGTACGGGCCACTTATTCTCACAATGTCGCCTTTGAATCGAAGCGCGACCACTTCCTTGTCTTGCAAATAGTCGACTGCAGGCAGCCGAGGCGAAGAGTTCACAAATTGAACTGGGTAGCAGTGAACGACACGAGGATTTTGCACTTGTAGAGTGCTGGTGATCTCTGCGCAAATAATTTTCGTTTTAGCTTATTAAACATAAACTTGGTAAAGGAAAAAATTTGATGGATCCTCACCTTCGATTCCTTCCTCGTTTAAGAGTCCCCAATGCTTCTGGTGAATCTTCTTGGCATAATCGCACGAGAGAGCGTATATTTTGGAGCAGATTCCTTCGACCGATCTCTTGGCCGCTTCGATCAAATGAGGCTGACACTGGTGCTTCAAGTGAGTCAGTCGCTCCTGCAAATCCAAAATTACAACTTATAAAACGTTCTCCTTAAATTACTTCATTATTAAATTGTCGTCACTGCACAAGTAATAAAGAGGGTTGCGTAGCAGGAAAAGCCTTTTTTTCTAAATTTTGGAAACTGATAGGAACAAATGAAGTGTACGACGAGCTAGCATAAATATTTTATAATTTGTTTAAATTTTTTGTTTATGTATATGTATATTCCATTTCATGAAAATATGTCTGTAAAGTTTACCAGACACTAGAATTATAAACTTTACAGACATATTTCCATGAAATAAAATATACATATTCAAAAAATTTAAACAAATAATAGAATATTTATGCAAGGTCCTCGTACACTCCATTTGTTCCTAACAGTTTCCAAAATTAAATTAATAAATAATTTAGAAAAATAGGCTTATTCTGGTATGCAACCCTCTTAGCACTAAATATGTCCGTTATCAATACTCGTGGAGTAAATCACGCCATACATTTATCCGCTAAAAATCGCAGTCATGCAAACGATTTCGGTAGCCTACGTACCGTGTAGTCGTCGTAGGTTGCGTTCTGAGTTTTTCGCAGCCACTGAAAAGCATCTTCGACGTTCCATTTGACGATTTTGCGACTTTCCGGTGACGCGTTTCTGACGGACAGAGAATCTCAGCTTTAAAGACTGTGCCGAAGCCGGCATAACGCTCGCAACCATGAAAATTCGTAATCGGTACCTTGATTCGATCATCTTTTTGGCAGCTTCCGCATACCGCGACAACTGTTTCCTGGCGTCGGCAGCAAATTTCGGCCGTACCAGCTTGATGGGAATATCGTTCATTATCTCCCTGTACATGGCGACCGACACTTCAGGGTAACACGAGCTGGGAAGCATTGGGTCCGTGCCGGTATCCACGACTTTCCTTTCCAACAGCCATCGATTGAACGATTCTCTGGGTGCATCGATTCCTTAAAACGATTCCAGCTTAGAACCAGCGCGTTGTTAAATGATAGCACTAAGAAAAGGCTAGAGAATGTAGTACCTTCACGTGAGTGCGTCATTTCTTGATAATGCTGCCTAAGTTTTGTTACCAGGGATGCCCGGTACAATTCCACTTCCGGGTGTGGAGGAGGAAGCAGCGTTGGTGTTTTCTCCCATATTTTAACGTTGCTGGCTACTTCCAAGTCCCACGGACCGACAAACAGAAACTTTTTTGCATTAGGGCTTGCTCCATCAGCTTCTGAAGCCCGTCGTTTAATGGCCACGGGTGTTAATGGAAGGGGTGAAGGGGCTTCTACGGGTGTTGGAGGACATTGTATGCCCAAAGGGTCGGTGAGAGGATCATACTAGAAAATAGCAAATAATTTGACATTATTAGAGCATATATACATTTGAGCACATTAAATCTAGCCGCATTATTCAATTATCCCAATGTCTACACAATGTAACTAACCCATTAAATAAATATACCCCGATTGCCATAACAGATTTACATTATATTAATTGAATAATTACCGGAAGTGAATTTCCAGTTCTTGGCATTTCCCATAACGATTCATTTGTGATTTTGTTCCAATAATAGGTCCTGTTTTCTCTCTTGCTCCAAAACTTCCTCCATCCCTGTTGCAACAGTTCAGGAGTAAGGTCGGGCGCTGCATCCGGGGACGTGGGCGAGGGCCCAACACTTTTTAGCGCAGCATCTCCGTCAATTTCAAGTTTATCGAGCTTTACAACTTTGTTATTTGCATCCTCTTTCAATTCCTTCACATCACCTTTATTATTGTTGGCAAAATCAAAATGCTTTTAAGTTTCACGGGACATATGTTTCGTTATGGTGAAGGTTGACGAGGCTCACCTGTCAACACTGATGATTCCGAGAAAGGGTTAAGGTTGATTTCCACATTTTCTCTGACATTGTTTGAGGGATGGGGTACAGATGATTCCATGCTGATATATGCCACAGGAACACCTTCATATAGGTGAATATACAAACTGATTCTCCATGAATGTAGGCTATAACAAAAATCAGTATGTCGTAAGAACAAACAATATTCCACGATAAATGAAGTAAAGAATTCAGGGATTGTACAGATTTTTAAGTCCGAAAAGTAAGGTTTTTTTTAAAATGGTGGAGGGGAAAGACTAGGGTACCCTGTAGGAATTGGTATAATTATTATTAGAAATCCAGTTTCATCACACAGCCAACACACTGACCATTTTTATCATTAGTTCTCAAAAATAATTACAGTATACAAGCGAAAGTAAACACTATAAGGACCTGTACGACCCTGTGAATTGAATGTTTATAGCATTATTCGCCCCACCATTTTTCAAATTTTTACTCTTCAAAATATGGGTGTTGCGATTAAACGAAACATGTTAACATTGCAAAAAAATCTCCGCTTAAATAGTCAGTACCAGTACACCTATTAAAAATGGATATATCTGTAAGACAAATATCCAGCGATCCACGGCATAATATATATATATTTTAAAGAGTTCAACATTCGAATTATACTAATTCAACTTGAACTGTACGTCTCAAATAAGTTATTTAGAGTACTAAATTAGTTTCAAAATTACTAAATGTTGAGTTAATAAATATATTTTATACGAGTAAACACAGTAGCCATCTAGTGTTAGTGTAAAAAACTTCCCTTATTCTAAAATGCACAAAACGGTAATTACTTTACTAAAATAAGTAGGCCTATGCAAAAAAATATCATAATAGATTAATTAAAACTAAACATATGACTTTTATAGCTGGAAGCAGGATGAAGGGTTGAACTAACAGATCAATTTAGTATCTATTTCTTTGAAATCGGCTTTAACCGCTCATTTGAAACTAATAAACAATCACATTCCACTTCTTGTAGGATTTAATAACGTTTTAATTCAGTAGAAATAATTGCAAAATACTTTTTAATTAGACCTAATGTTTCCCGCCAAGTCTGAATAATCCAATGAGGTCTAAGGTCAAAATGCAACTAGCACCCACCAAGTTTGAGGTGTGCAAAATTCGAAAATTGGAATAAATTAAAGCAAACTTATATAAACCAAGATTCCAATCGTGTTATATATTGCACATAAATCGCTCTAAAGTTATTATTCGTGGCCAAACAGATTAAACTTCTCCAAAAAATCAGTTGCATTCAATGGAATTTGAATTTCCAGCCATTGCCAGACCACTGAATGAAGACTTAAAAAAACCGCGAGTTTTAAGTCAAAACCTAACGGAAATTGAAGCTTTCACCTGCTTAAATATTCGCTCTATTTAACGGTGAAATTTTTGACACAGATTTATTGGTATTAAAGGCGTTTTATTAATATTATTTCTTGCAAAATTTGGGTGTTTTGGAAATTTCTGTTGACACCGACAACTACACGTGCGTCTGACACTAAATAACCGCAGTTTTCAAGCCTACGGTGGATCCAATGAACCAACAAAGTGCATGCCTAATGGCTACAGATATTAAGCTGTCTTTTTAAAACAAATACTGACCAAACTTTGAAAATTTAAGGGCTTTCATTCAGAAACTTCGTCGAAGACGCCGAAGCTCTCCCTCCTAGAAAAGACGCCATTTCTCAAGTTCGAGACTGCGCATGCGTGATGGTCACGTGATGAAACTGGCTCTTCCAAATCTGTACACCCCCCTGGCTTTTTGAAGCATTTTTCCGATTTCCTTCCACATAGCCGTGCCCAACCTATTCAAAAAGCAGGAAAATATAATTAGCATTCATCGTTCATATAAATCAGCAAGTAAAATAAAATGTGCGTAACACATTCTCGCTTATAAATAGTTGAATTTGCGGTTTTTGGAGGGAGAATGGCGAATTGGGGTAAGAGCCTGAAAACCGCTGCACGTGGGATGTGATAACAAATTTTAACTGAACGTTTTATATATTAATTTGTTTGCAAACATGCCGAATTTATGATTAGTATACTATGCGATCTTAATTAAAATGCGCTAAATGAAAAAAACTTACATCTTTGACAAGAACATTTTTTCAACTGCGAAGAAGTGGAACTACAAACATACGGAATCGGAGAGCGGACACGGTTGCGCGTGTCTGAAGTCATATTTGACGCCCATTTCATAAATGGTACCAATAAAAATGTAGCTTGCCTGGTGAAATTCTATGGACGACTCAGGCAGTGTGGCACCCCGAAACAGAAGATTACGAAGTCTTGTAGTTTACTACTATTGGTATTTTCAATAGTCATTTTTAGTGTCTATAATTTTACATGTAGTATAATGAAATTGATATGCAAGGTAATATTTAGGCAAATTAAAGCACTTATTGCCTTAAAAATATAAAAACAAGCTTGCCAAAATTTACCAAAAGATCAAAGCTATGTTGCATGTTGTCACTAGTCATAAAATTTGTATCCAACGTACATTTGTGCGGAAACAAACAAAATAGCAAATCAGAAGCGCTTCTGGTGCCTTCCAGGACTCCGTAGTTCACTAAGAGCTTCCAAGCCTTCCTCACATCCTCAGGACTCCGTACAAAACGGTCTTTCCCAGAATGCAGTATGAATTAAAACAATTACTTCCAAAACGACACTATAGTACATGGTTTAAAGAAAATTGATAAATTCCGTTGTAATTTTTCTCAATTTTATATATTTGCATAACTTTAATTGCCCTAATTCTAGGTATTACAGCAGTCCTACTTTGAATTAAAATACACAGAAGCGAACTTTGATCTGTTTGACCGTTGCCAGTTCAAAACGCATCCTGATTGGCTGACAGGAAAACATAACGTAATTCAAATTTGCAGGAACTGCCAGGAAGACGGGCAGAAGATTATCCAGGACACAACGAAGCTGTTTATTTTCACTTTTAAAGATTTGCAAGAATTCTTCAAAAGTTGTTAAAAAACCAAATGGATTTAAACGAAAATCAATGGGAATACAATTGCCCCCAATTTTTTGATTTTGGGAAGCACGATCAGCTTGATATGAACGACGGTGCGGATCAGTTTTTTGGTTGGTATTCATGTTTGTTAATGCGTCTTTTTTTAAATCAGATTTCTCTCGTCTAGGTCTGATTTAAAATGCATTCTGTTGTTTTATGATTGTTTGATATTTAACAATGGATTTAAATTCTCCTGAGCAGTAAATAATGGTGAAATAGGGCTTATAATGTATAGGCCTAATCTTCCATTATTAGACGTCCTATCCGTAGGCCTAAACTATGTCACTGTGTACATTAGCTTCTACACTTCTACAGCTAGAAATAGGTCTACTTGTTGAACCTTGAGCAATAAAACTATTTAACCGTCAATGAAGCACCTAGTAGCCTATTAATCTAAATTGCAATGTTGTTTCGTGCACGCAGGCTATGTTATCTATGGCTCTAGGACATATGCAAGTGTTGCACCCTCAGGAATGCCCCCACAACATGAACTGGGTCTGAAATTTGGGTTGGGAAATATTTGGTTATTATTAATCCTCCAACTGTTCATCTGCAACTTTGCCTTAATAAAGAAGTGATGCATATAATAAATTTATTCATTGATATTATTTATCTTCCAGACTTAATAGAGAATAAACCTTCTCCGCACCAAGAAGCTCTTCGTGAAATTTCCAATACTCAGATACAGTAAGAGCAAGCTATCTCGAGCTATCTAATTCTTTGAAGATGTGTGAAAAATGAAAAAGCTAATTCAAATCGTTATGAATGTTGTAGCAGTTCTCTTCATACCACGACCGGGATTTCCGAAAAGCCCGGAAATGCCAAGATTAATCTGAGTAGCCCTGTAAAAAATCAAGCGATCCGGTGTTCATCACGTGTTCGAGCCAAATGGAACCTAATGAAGGAGAACAGCTCTCCGCTGGCTAAAAAGTTTTGCGTCTCAGTTAGTCCGAAGAAAAATTCTCCGAAGTACGTTTTAACATTTTGACTTGTATGCAAGCAAATTACCGTATGAATATAACGGATACCGATTTTAAAACCCCGTGCATTTTAACCCATAGGAAAAAGCGACTTTCGGCATCGTACAGATTAAGCACCAGCATATATAACAAAGCGAAAAATCTCTGGCGGATGCAGAAAAATGCCCCCGCCGCAGTTGGTAAACCTCAACCGCTGCAAGCCAAGCTCAAGATGCAAGACCTGGAACCTCGCAACAATAGCTTCAAAGAAATTGATTATGTTTCGACGCTGAGAAAATATAGCGCTCCTGTTCCAGTACGGCTCTTTAGATTTTTAAATATTCGACTTTTAACATTGGACATGGCGGTGGAATCACCAGCTTACAATATTCTTTATCACCGTTTTCTAGACGAAAAATTTCACTAGGATAACTCAACCCGAACCTTTCAAGCTCAGCGGAAATCATACCAAGCTGCAAGTGATGCCATTTAAATCGACGGCAGAGCAAGTCATTGCATATCAGACGAAAACTCCGGAGAGATTCCGCAGCAAGAAGCACACTCCGACAAAAGTGGCCATGTTCTCGTTCGACAAGCCGAGAAAGCTCCTGCCGACTGAGATTTGCAGTCCAAAACTCCAAACAAAGCTGCGGCGTCGGTTGCCCACTTGCCTCAGCCAGAAGGAAATGGAAGAAAAGGAACTAGAAGATATGAAAAAGTATGGTTTTTTAAATACCTTTTTAGCATCTAGATTATCATAGTTTTCAAAAAAATATGTTATCCAATTCAGGTTTCAGTTTCATGCCAATCCTATCAAGACTGAAATCTTTGAAAAGTCCGACATTGGCGTACCGAAAGTCGAACGAAAGCCTACAACTGTTTTTGAACCATTCCACCTCCTTTCCGAGATACGTCATAAAGTGTATGAAGAAAACAAGCAGGTCGTCGAGGAGCCAGAGTTTAAATTTCAGGCGCGGCCAGTACCCAAAGGACTTCTGGAAGGTGCAAAGGTATGCTATGGAATCAGTTTCTTTTCCATTCATAAATATCCCATCCATCCTACATTTCTTATAAATACCTAAATTTTTGTTGTCGTCCTATATTTTCATTAACTTTTGTACAGGATTGTAATAACCAGGGTGACAAATAAGTCCTAAATACCCTCTGAATAATTGCATAATTATTTTAAAAGTTTTAAGTTACATGTATCCAAGTTATTAAGACTGAAAGTCTAAATAGGAACCCCAATTCTTTTTTTTTTACAAATTATGAATCTGATGTGCTAAAAATACAGTAAATTTTGTCCTAATTTTGGCATAAATGCGAATTAAAAATAAAATTATGTAGTATACATTTAAAGTCACCTTTAACTTTTAAAAAGTTCTAAAATTTAATCTAAAAAAGTCCTAAATATTGAATGTGAAAAAGTGTTTTCCATCCTGTGCTTTAATTTCTATATTTTCAAAGAAAATGTTCTATAATTCCTATATTTTTATCCCTAAAAGTGGCTGGGATACCTGCATTAACAATAACTATCTGTCATTTCTGGAAGCAGTCTTCTAATTTTGTAACCTTGATTTTCAAAGGGTGTGCCACAGATGCCTTACATCAAACCCACCATTGCGCATACTCCGAATTTCACGCTCAGGTCTCGCAGACACCTGGATATGGGCAGACCCAACGACACCACCATGCAACTTGTGAAAGGGTCACTCGCCAGATCTGCTATGTCTGCCAACCAATCCATCGACTCCACGATCTCCGTAGCCTCGACCGTAAAATGGGAAGCTAAGCCAACCGTCGTCAAACCCTTCCAGTTCGACGAGCGGGACAAGGAAAGACGTCTTCTAAAAGAGAAGAAAATTCAAGCAGTATTTGAAGAAGAGAAGAGGTTGAGAGAATTTCATGCCAATCCCTTGCCCAAGTCTGTGCCTTCGGGAGTACCACCTAAGAAAAAGAAAATGTCTACCGTATGCCAGCCATTTCAGGTGCCGAGCACGGCAGTCGACTTGAAAAAGGCAGAAAAATGGAAGCGAGAGGTAAAAAGCTGAAGTAATAGTTGTAACCCCCCGAACCAGTTTTCCACCATAAGCTTCATTTCCATTAAGACAAATCTCGAAATTTGAGCAAATTCGGTACCACAGTTGCCGAATCGTCGCCATCAAACCTGAGATTTAACTCCAGGCAGGAAAAATCAATCATATTAGCGAATTCCCTATCAATATTTGTACCTCGACAGCACTGATAGATAGGGGAAAATAGAAATTGTAATCTTGCAACATGGTGCACATGAAATTTTTCTTATTTTGCCATTTTGAAAACTGCCATCTCAAGGTACCTCTTGACCAACCTTGGCCTGCGACTCAGATGTGTAACTATCTTGAGTTTGTCTGTGTGCAGCTGTGGTACCAATCCCAGGAATTGAGACAAAGCTTGGTGTCAAGCTTTGCCATTTCGGCAACTGTGGTACGGGGGTAAGAGCGATGCTGAGCATTAAAACTTGTAACCGTTATTGCATTGTTTATACTTTTCATAGATGGAAGAAATGTTGGAAAATCAAAAAAAATTGGCAGCATTTAAAGCTCAACCTTGTAAAGTGACTATGGCAGAACCGTTCTTGCCAATTAAGTTTGAGCAGACTCTCACTGGTAAGTGGTGATGCAAATATGAAAACAGCACTTGTATGATTTTTTTAAAAACAAAAACTTTTTACAATAGAACCCAAGGCATTCGCCCTTCACTCTGAGACAAGGGCCAGCGAACGAGAAAAATTCGACAGCGATTTAAAAGAAAAGGAAGCAATAATGCAGGAAATTCTTGCTCAGCGCCAGAAAAGAAAGGACGAGGAAGATGCGAAAAGCCTCGCCGACTTTCGAGCAAGCATTGTGCATGTAGCCCAACCAGTGCGACAATATAAGGCAGTTACTAAAGCACAGCCGGTGCCTTTGACAAAGCCGGTGTCTCCAATATTGCGGACCAAAAAAAGACTTCGAGATAGCAGCTAAACATTTGTAACAGTTTTTATTGTAATGTATTTTATCAAGCAGTTTTAGGTATACGTTACAATCGTGCCATGTTTAGGCTGCCTTTCTTGCAATGTATTCTTTTAAACAATTCTGAATGAAATGTATATTTATACTAACAAATCATATGATATGTGTCATTTTTTTAAATATTATTCGGACGGTTGTTAATGAATATTTTATGAGAATTAAGGGACTCTACTTTCTGCCTGGCAGATTTAAGTTGAAACTTTAGTCAAACCATCGATACCGCAATTTTTCAACGTGCTTGTATTATATGAAAATAAAATACTTCGTTTGCAGACCTGACTCGCTATAATTAAGTCTGGCTGATGCAAAGTGATAAACTTAAGATTTTAATTGTGCATTTGCATTTTAGCTAAATAAATTAGCCATAAGAATATTGTTTCAGGTGGTTTCATTGAATTTACGTTACCAATATTGGTAATAACGGTTTAAGGAAATTACGTAATTTCAAGTTATTTTTATGAGAAAATTATTCTTCATTTTGACCATATATAACATTCAATATTTTCCAGAAATCGACCAAATAAGTATTAAGATATTTTTTCCACTTTCATTGCAGCTACAATTACATGAGTGAAATAATTTAGTAAAGTATTCTGGGAAAATATTTGTGAAAGCGTTTGTAAAGTTCTTGTAACAAGCAATCACAAATTCTATATTTTCTTAGATTGAATAAATTTGGATTAATTTACATCCTCGGAGTACAAAGCACACTATGCTTCTAGCCAATAATAAAGCTTAATTCCGAACCAGGCCACCATAACCAGCTAGGATAAAATCGTACAACTAGTTAATTACGAATATTCGCTTACCTCTGAATTTTGATTATTTATAATTTTTTAATTCAGATATGGCAAGAAAAATACTGTTTTAATGCTATATTTACTCGTGTAATGGCCCCACCCAGACAAAAGGCGTTTTTGCGGAAAACAATGAAAGTCAACATTTAATAATTATGCTCCCCCTGATGTTTGATACATGTTGATCGATTTTTCATGGTTTGTGTATGATAATTCGAGTTTTAAATATAAAAGTAATAAAAATTCGTATTAATTTCAATATTGAAATTTTCAAATATACCAAGAATCACAGGATATATTTGCCACAAAATACAAAAATATGAATTTATAGCTAGGTTGTGCACTAATTCTAAATATTAAGCCGGAATTTTTAGTGCAGTGTTAACATGTTTTGTGTAATTGCCCCAACCATGGTACAAAGGACAAAAAATTAAACAAAAGGAGAGGGGCCCTTACACGAGTAAAAATGGTAATAGTTTGTGTTACTTTAAGATGAGATTGGTTGAATATTGTGTTTCGCAGTGTCATATTTTGTAATTTTTAGTAGTTAGGATAGTTTGGGAAAATAGCTGAAAATTCCTATAACCTTTTTTTACAATCTTGGCAATAAAGTATTAAGTATATAAACATTTCTTCAATTTTTTTTTTACTTCATTTCCTTGAAATTTCAGGTAGGTATATCAGATATACATGTATGTTTAAGTTTATTACCCTCATCGTTATATTTAAAAAAATTGCCGATGATTATGAGAAAAGACCACATTATGGCAAAATTGATCCCATTTGTTTGATTTAATTTTCCTTGTTTATTTATTTCATAAACGTGCAGTTGTATTTCCACTTGTGCATATCTACACCAAAAATATTTCAAAATCCTTTCTTTTCATGAAGCAGTTACAACCTATTTAAATTTTTTAATAGTTTGTTTTACATTTGTATTTTCTACTTGTTAAATAAATCAAATATTTCCGTTGATGAAAAACGACTAAGTTCTTGACTATAGTTTTAAATCAAGTGCGCCATCATTAAATATATTTTTTTAAATTCGTGTTCAAATGTATCCCAGGTGTTCATCTAAGTTTTCAAAAAAACAATGTTGAAATATACATGTATAAAAAAAATTTTAAAGTCTGACTTCTCGGCGGCCATCTTGGTTCTTCAGATTGACAATCTTAACTTTGATGACTTATTTGACTGACAAAACCAGCATTTTTCAATTAAATTTTTTATGCCATCATTAAATATAAATATATTTTTTTAAATTAATTTGTGTACATCTGAATTTATAAAAAAAACGATGAATATATGAAAAAAATATCCAAGTCTGACTTCTCGGCGGCCATCTTGTTCCTCCAGATTGACAATCTCAACTTTGATGACTTATTTGACTGACAAAACCAGCATTTTTAAATTAAATTTTTTATATATAATTAAGCCTTTCTTGATTCGTTGAAACCAACGTTATTATAATTCACTTTTTGCATAAAAAAAATCAGATGTCTCAAAGATTAGTCCAAGATGGAACCGAATCTAAAGATTTCATATTGAGATTCTCTTCGTGTATAAATATATAAATGTATTAAGTATGCATGCCCATATAGACGTTGACAAAAAAAGTGCCCTCGTTTTAGATTGCCATTTAAGTTTTCAGTTGTGTGAGTAGAGCGTGTGTGTGTGTGTGTGGAAAGACGTTTTGGAGATAAAGTAGGCAGCGAAGAATAGACTTGAATGGAATCGCCTAAATGTCTCATAAAAATGATGCATGCCTTCATTATTTCAAAGTAATTTACACCAGTCGATAACTATGAAGATCTCTCTCTTTTCCCTTTCTAAAACACCCTTAGCTCTTAACTGCCTCATATCCTCGCCCTGGATATGCATGGATTTCAGAATTAAAAGTATACACCAACAGCACGAGACACGATTCCTTCGCACATTTATGCGCCATAGAATTATAGACGCATGCTAACTGCAACAAAGATTAAAGCCATTCACGGTCCTTTAATGACTAATATTAAGCGAAACATTCGAGCCCTGTAAGCAAAAATTAGGACAAAATGGATTCAGCGACATAGGCGCCGAACGACGCGTAAATCACTTGCAATTGTCAAAGAGATTGGAGAAAAAAAAAAGCCAGAATGAAATTTGAAATCTACACGAACAGCTTGGGAAAACCATCTCATAGATCGTGGATAGATTAATCTTTAATAATCTTAGCAGAATGCTGATTGGAAAGTTGTTTGAAAAAGAGCACTTTGAAGGTTCATTCGTCATTCCCCTTCAATGTTTTCTATAATGATGTTTTTCAAAGTCAGCATAATAATGACATGCATGAGGTTAAAACACTACTTGGGATAACATGGTTAGCTAAGTAAGACATTCTTACACCTGTTCATATTCGAAATTGAAAAATCCATTATCAATCATCAAAAGAGGCCTTTTAATTTAATCATTTAATGGTCGATTAAAATGGATATTAGTTTGATATTGTTGGTTACATATTACAATCTGTAACTAAATGAAATTAAAATGACGTTGATTCGATTTTCTATATTATAGATAACAAGAAATTAAGGGCCATAAAACCGCCATTTTGAGTGCTCAAATTTTTAGAAAATTTTCAAAAACGAACCTATATACTCTCTACAGTGTAGAAAAGGGTATTATATTACAGTAAGCTAATCAAATGATCAATCAGTGACATAAAAATGGATAATTTTTAAATTGTTATATTCCACTTTTTTCTGTAAATTGCATAGTTTTGATTTTGGCAAAGCGTTCCAAGCAACCAAAAGTTGTATACTATCTAGCTTTTAAAAGTTCCTACATTTAATGAATTTCCTAAATTGATTTTGATCTGAACTTTAGTGTAGATCCATAACACATGAGCCCATGTATCAGCAATAAACTATACAGTTGTGCATTTTTTAACGACTTACAGCGAAACTAGCC
>JAQGCC010003335.1:0-15654 GCA_034698905.1 Xestoiulus laeticollis
GGTACCGAATTGGCTCAAATTTCGAGCTTCGTCTCATCGGAACAGAAGCTTAAGGTGGGAAACTGTGGTACGGGGGTGAGTCTTAATTACGAAGACAGAACGTTTCACGTGCCTAACAATGGCGCTCCTAGACAAAATTGTGTACAAAATGATAGTGTCTCTTTTTTGAAAAACTGATGGAAAAATCACGCTTGCGATCTGGCTTCATGTGACTCGGTATACATAATCTGTACAGGTAATGAGAAAAACGCTCGTGTGAATCGAGCTAATTATGATGTTATTATTTAAAATTAAAACACAGGGAATGCTAATGAGTGTTATTTGCGAATAAATTTTTTGGACGAAAAATGTAAATGGGAGAAATCCAAGATGGCCATGAGCCTCCATTGATTCCACATTGGTATCATTTTGTAGGCGAATTGTGCTGCGGGCTAACTGCTCCCCTCGGACGGTATTTTAATGAAATCTTGAGCGAGTAAATTTCTGTTTGCATTTCCAGTGACAAGTGGAAGCGAACAGCATGTAAAATAGATGACAAGATGGACTATAAATTTCAACTTTTTATTTTCGTTCTGCGAATGAAATAATAACAACAACGAAAATATTATGTAAATACGCAGACGTGAGTTAAATCACGCTAACTATTTAAGAAATTCAGCGCCCGTTACACGTAGAAATATGCATCCAAATGGCAAGACATTTTCAGATGAAAGTTTCAAACTTCCTCCAAAGCCCATTGTGTCTTATCTGGTTTGTCTCCAACTCACCAGGGAGCTATCCATTTAGACGTCCCCGCTTGCCTTTTTATGCTATTAAGTGTCCAGAGGTATTAAACTAGGCGCATCAACAGATGGAGTTTAAGGAATGATGTAGCCAAATTCTAGGGACACAGTATGTTGTTGAGAATAAGGGTCTAGAAGAATGTCTTCTCAACTTCTTAGTATCACTTCTGGTTTACCTTGTTTTAATCTAAGAAAAATTGCTGTTGTCTGCCATATTTCTGACCAAGATATTGGTCTACTATACTTTTTCACATCATACTGTTGCTGAATTTTGAGAAATTCTGCACAAGTTATTGGTTTATTAAGATGTTGCCTAGCTGTCATATCAAATTGCTAACAAGATATTTATTCAGAAAATGTCAAGTGATCGCAAGACATGTTCTAAAAGCTATGATCAAAGAACTGACATTTAAGACTCAAGAATAACAGAGATTTAAAATCCTGTTTAACTATAGGAAACAGCTTGAAGATCATGAATCGTGGCTCAAAATTATAGTGTAATTAAATTTGGTGTAAAATTGAAGAAATCACGGAACTTGCAAACATTTGGCAGATGGTTCTTGCAGCTTTGCAGATGGCCTCTTTTTGTACCTATAAAGAGCATCATTTTTTTATTTTTTTTGCAAGCTGCATTATATTCATGTTTCAACTAGCCTTTTATTATACACTTTTAACAACGTATACTGTATATGATTAACGTTTACGCTAACTTATAATTTTGATACAATTATTTCACCTTATTTGTGAACACTTGCTTTGCTTCCGGTTAGGCCGCCACCACTTATTTCTAAGATCCTACAGTTATTGAATATTAGATCATAATCCGCAAGAAGAAACTTTTTTCTTATGAATTAATATTAAAATATTTTTTGAACCTGAATGATTTGAAACGTTATAAAAATTACGGTGTTATGAGATGCTGACAGCTTTTTATGGACATTATTCTCATATTGAAAAATTAGATTAAAAATCTACATCCTATACTTGTAAAACCTTCTGACATGTAATGTATATAAGGAAATAATTTAAGTCTTGTGTGTAAAATATTTGAAAAAGCAATTCCAAATGCAAGATCTATGGTTTTCAATAATTATTTGAAACAATTGTTGCATGAAGTTATGATTTAAAGATTTTAATGTAAGCATGCTACAGTAGAACCTGTGTAAAATAATATAATCTTTTAAAGCGTAAAATGTGCCTGTTCCGACATGTCTGCAGATGAACCTGTCTGAAAGCATATCCTGTCTTCAAAAAGCATATTTTTCACTAGTCCCAAGAGTATGCTTTTAGATAGGTTCTACTTTATTTCTTACATGTATACAACTCTGATACCGTCATAACAATGACAATGCTCCATGACAATGCTCTCAGTAAAACATTATTTAAAATACTGTATTTTTGAATTTTTTGAAGTGTTTTCTTTCAAAAATTTCTAAACGACTCTTAATAATAGTCTTGTGATGTGATATCCCAGTTAGCAGCATTTTATACCCTCATAAGCAGAAAACTAGAAACGTTACAATATCTCGAAATAACTTTAAGTAGAGAGTTATTTGGTATATTAACTGGGTTTTTAAGCAATGTTTACGATTTGTCAACTTTCCTACCATTACGGTTTTGTATTTATATATCATTAAAGTTTAGTGGCCACCTTAAAGGACATTATTTTTTGAATAATTTAAAGGGGAAATGAACTTCTATAATGACCCAAACCCATTGAGGCATTCCCTCAAGGGCGATTCATTAAATAATGCGGGTTTTAAAGATAACAAGAAATTATCATATATGGAACTAACAAGAAAATTATGCAAATTCAATGGGCAGTGTGCAAATATTTACGAAAGGGATACTAATTCTAATTATGGTTAGCACATTAGTGGTCAAGTAATAAAAATGCGAAACTGTGGATAAGTCTGAAAAGCGTTTATTCAAAATACAACAGTTTTATTGTCATGCCCTGCAGATGCATCGTTTCGTGTATCTTCATTCACTCTACTTTCTTTCTGGTAATTTGATGAATGACTTTAATCGTTAATTAAAGCTAAATTTACGTCAAAGGGGAACAAAAAATGAGAAAAATATCTTTTTAAGAGTAATGACGAATGAGTTTTAGGGGAATGAAAAACCATTAATAATATAATAATATTATTATGAGAGATATTATTTTATAAGACACGATAAATTGTCACGACAACAACGTTCGTCGCTTATATAATTATTTCTTAGAAAATTCAATTAATTCTGCTTTGTAGGGGGAAAAAATCGGTCAAAATGATAAAAAAGCGATGGATGTAATTTATTCACCGATTGCTCTTGAATATGTATAAGTATATTCCATCAAACCTCTAAATTTTATCGCAAATGGCATTTTTTCATCGAATGTTTACGATATTCGATAATAGGAAGAGTTTGAAATTTCAATTAATTGCCTGGTGTGAATAAATTGCGATAATAACAAGTTTTCAATTCTTCATGTTATTGTGATTTTTCGCCATTATATACTTTTTTTCTTCAGTTTATTTAATCCTGAAAAAGTTTGATTGCATTTGTTATCGTGAATCTGTTTAAAATATGAGATTAACTTTGTAAACTTTTTCCCACAAATTAATGTATTGAGAAATATTTTCACATTATTGCTTTCCTGTATATAACGGGTTACTCCTCAGCATACAAATTAATAAAATTTAACAATAGCAAATTAATTGGAATGGTACATGCATATGCCTGACAGTAAAGTAATAAAAAAAAACTCGCTATTTTGTATACAGTATACATGTATGTTAGCTAACTATTTTGTCAATTAATGGCTGTAGCAGGTATAGGAAATGATAATTTTAAGAAACTGGCAAGAGTGGAAAAAACATAACAAAAACTTGAAGCTTTTAGCTTGTAATGACTTCAGATTTATGTTTATATTTTTATGGCAATGTTGGATAGTCTTAAGTGTTATCGCTAGGTTGTTTTATGACTACGTGAGGATATCGTGAGATACCGCTTAAATTATCTATTGCCAGATTTTAATTAAAATTAAGAAACTGAAATGTGGGATTTTGTGCAGCGGAAGTGGTCAATAATGGGTAATAAAATTTCATCTCTCCTAAACTTGCATTAAACATGACCACCGTAACCATTCAATGAGCATCCCTAATCTTTTTGAATTATTTATCTTAGGTATTCAATTTGATATCAATTATATTCATTTTAAAGACGATCCCCTTTAATTTTCCATGCCAAGCTGATTTTTGGGCGTGCATTTAAAACGCCTGGTAATTTACGAGCAATTAAATTTAAATATGTGAGGCTATCGAGATATTTGCAGCTTATAATTATATTGCCACGCATACATGTACATTATATGCGTGATAGGGAGAATTTTATAGCAGACAACAGACGACATTTTGCATTATAAATAAACGTTGGTCTTATCGTCAGTCTTTTTTTCTATCAAAATTCTTACATAAAGGCAAGTTCCATAAAATATCACTTGTTCTTCATGTCTGTTATTCAAAGACAGGATCTTTCAAAAGGGTGTCTGTTCATTATAACTCACTACCTGTAGCAAATTTAGGTGTCATATTTATCTAAATCGAAAAATATTTCTCTCCTTAATTCCTAGCACCTATAATTGGTACGGTTGAGTTAGATAATAAGTGAGAGGAAGTATGGGTGCACAAGCTAATAGAATTATGGGTATAATTATATTATGAACGGTTAATTTCACCTGCAGACTTGTTTAACGATGATATACCCCATAAACCTCTGCATCCATGAACTGACCATATCTCATTTTATATTTCTCGAACGTAGCCTCCACCCAGGACCATGACCTTTGAATGAACTCTTTCAATGCGTGTTTTTTTTTTTTAATTCTCTTGTGTAAATTCGTAATTATTTTCATTTATTTTTTGAAACTAGTGTCGAGACCTCTATTGTTATCCTGGATACACACTTGTGGTATTGTTGTTACTTTTCTCTAAATTGTTATACCGCATCGCAGCTTTTGTGTCATCCAAAACCCATTTCTCACAACTGATTTTGGAATGGTGATAATATCCCTTACTTACCACCCGGCTATCACTCGTATTTATAGAGAAAATTATTTTTTACCCAAACGTGTAATTATACACTAGACGTGAAAACTAAAAACTAGTGTAATTATCCACGCACTAGCAAATTTTAAGGAAATTCCCCCTAAGTTTCTTTCAGTATTCTTCTTAATTTTGCTGTCCTGCCATAAATCCCCTATGTGTCTAATAACATTTTTTTCTCGTTTGTTTACACTTTGTTGTTTTTTTTTCCAAAGGAAGCGTCATATTAAAAATTTTGTTTTATTTCTCCCACAATGGATGCAATTACTTTTTGTATTATGAATAGTGCGTTGTAGTTTTTTTCTATGTGTGCTATAACACAATAATGGTAAAGTGTTTTACTGCACTATAGCTGTTTCCTTCCTTTCACATTTTTCTATGGAAAATGCTGATTTCCATAAATGGTTTATCATACTAAAGAATGGCTGGATGCTCGCGAGATTTTATTTATATAAATTTATTACAACTCATTTGACCATTATCACTAAGTTGTTCTGTTTCAGAATAGGACATTTTTACATTCTATTGGAATGCTTTTCGAGTGTTTTTACATTATTGCAGTAAAAAACTCAGTCTGTATTTTGACTATTGAAAATCAAATTAATGATCTATAATGTTATCACATAAATATACTTTTTTGTTGATTTTGGCTAGTTTTTAATACCTTTTAACGTTATTCTCCACCTAATAAACTATTCATTTAATTTTACTTAAGTTTCATTTCTATAAATAAACAAGGTTGATATCTTCGTGAAATGATTGTGCTCAATGACATGTTATTTTCATGAAATGTAACGCTCATTTTTCAAAAAATACAATTTAATTCGAAAACAGAAGCCTAGATTATGTATTTTAATAAGTGTTTTAAATAAGATATTCGAACCATTTATGCTAGCCTTTATTTTATTTTTTACGATATGTTCTATGTTATTTTTCAACATGGTCGCCTTTTTGAGTATACCCACCGTGGCTTTAAACTCATCAACCGAAGTCAGCATGAGACAGGTTAGAAGAAGCTTACTACCGAGTAACAATTGTGATAAAATGAAAACTGTTATCCTGCATATGAATTATGAAATATAAAAAAGTATGGACAATTTCTTAGCTTTCCTTGAGTTAATTTCACCCTGCACCATATCATGAAACGCCATATGAAATCCTTCATTTAAATAATTTAAAAGCTGGAATCCTTTGTTGACGTTATAGAAAGCTCTCATAGTATATGAGTTTCATATTTAGCGTATCTACAATGTTTTAGATTTCCTTAACTTTTCATTGGTTCAGAATGTGCAAGAGGGCCGAAAAACAATTTCACAGCAGGCTGTGGTATTTTCCCATCAAACAATGTTGTCCATAATTAAAATGTCCTTCCCATGTAAGACGTCTGGATTATACAAAGGTTAGTTAGCAGGTTCAACTACCCGATATAGTCTTTCCCATTGATGACGAAGGAAAAAATTGTAAAAATTATTTTCTCTTCAAGTTTTTCCTCAAATTTTTCTATTGCAAGAATCGGTGGAATTGATATGCTTATTTTAGAATACTTCTTGCATTCACACAAGGAAATTGAATAGGATAAAATATACTCAATCTATCGTAGAATACACGTACATGTAGTATGCTTGCACATGTTATAGTCAAGTTTATAAAATACGAAAATACAATTATTTATTGACAAAAATGCATTCTACCAATACTTTTTAATCGTTTATGGTAGGCTACCAGACGCATATCCACTTGGCGATCATGCGCATATCTATTCTACTATAGGAATTTGTATATAGTATATTGGTCAATAAATTTAAAGATGAAAACGTAGTGTTAAAAGGGTTGTAAAATAGTTTTTTAACAATTACATGTACTTCGTTTTCATATTCAAGCTTTAAATGCTTTAAAAGAATACGAGTTGAAAAACAATGTTTGTTACCAAGTGACAATGATAATAATTTGACAATGGGTAATTTTGATACAGAGCTGTGTTCAATACAAAGCCAACAACACTTTGCATATGTCGCTATGTTTAATTGACTCCCTTTGTTCTCTTGGGTTTAAATTCCTTTGTTTAATTTGATAAAATCAATATTTATTCTTATACTATTTTGGTTACTTTTTTACTTTATCAGCTGTCCGGTGAAGTGCTGGGCGTTGATCTTCGATCTCTTGAGAGCATTGTCAGGGTTAGATACCCCAACAAGATTTCATATTTCCTAGAACGAAAATACCAAACCCAAGTTTATTTGTTCAAGAATTTTCAGAAAATAGAAATCGTAAAAAAAGACTATAGGCTTACATACGGAGGAAATATGGAATGTGCATTTTTATTTATTTATTTTTCTAGAAAAAAAATATTGCGTTTTCATTGCCCGCAGCACTTATGTTTTTCGTGCATCAGCATGACTGTTTTTCTCCTAAGATTCGGATTTCTGACGAAAAAGTTGACTCTTGAACATTTTTTGGATATTTTTAGGCTTTCGAAGACGTAAAAGTGTTGTGTGTGTTTATACATTTGTACGTCGTGGTTGGAATTCCACTAGAAAATAACTGAGGAGATGTCTTCTACTGGTTCTTTTTCACCAAATTGTTTTATTTATTGAATAATTTTGGCATAGTTAGAATAGCCCAAAAACGAGTCATACATGTACATGTATTTATTTGATTTCATCAAATCCATTATTTATACAATTGTAGAGCCCCACTATTAAGATGTATAGTATACATTACTTTGAGCAAATGTTTGGAATGGATAGATATTGACAGATAAAGCAGGACAGATTAATATTTTTTTGTAAAATTATATTCAATTGATTCAGGATTATTAATTGATGAATCGTATATGCAAGTACATGTGCATATATTTCATGACTGGTAGATTTAACTAGGTATATTACTTTTTTATTTTAGATTTCTGGGGGGTCCTGCGATTGAGTTTCTTATGTACATTTTAATGAAAATGTGAATATGGCTGGAAATTGGCGAATAACCGTTGATAACGTGACATGTTAATGCTCTCAAAAATTAAGTCAGGCAAATGTGTCGTGAATTAATAATTGCCCGTATCTAATATGTTAATTCCACAATGAATTAACCGTGTTTTTGTCTTTTAGATGTTATAAGTTTTTTCTATTTTTTTATTTTTGTTTTTTATCTTTTCCCCTCCAATAATTTGCAGGCTTTAAATTAAGTTTCATTAAAAAATAAGCATCCGTGTTTAATAACTTTCCTTAGACAAATATGGCCTACGCAGGCAAGCGGCTTGAGCGGAATTAATTTTTTGAAATTACTCGTCTATTTAATATATGCAGCAGCCAATAAGCCATGAATAACTCATCAAAAATTATGAAAGTGCTTTCTAATGGCTTTCTTTTCATTTTAATTTTTTTTCGTTTTTTCTTATCTTCTTCATTATTAATGACTGTATATGGAAAGCTTTCACCTCCTCCACCCGCCAATCACAAAATAAATGGCATAAAAAACCCAATTAAAAATGATTCTCTCTAACTTATTAAGGGATTATTTTCGAAAATTGGTCGTTTCTTTATTATTCAATGTTAGATCTTTAATACGAAATGTTCATTAAATTTTCTTATTGCAATGATATTTTGTTTTTTTTTTAAAGCAGAAACTCAAACTTTTGATCAGATTAACTGAAATAAATTAAAACCCACATTTTTTGTTATTTAACGTAAGGCTGGCTCTAACAAAAATGTTCATAATGTATACCAGTATAACGTATAATGTATACATGTATGCAGCACACATATACATGTGCATACGTTACGTGGCATATCTATACGTAACGTATGCACCCAGCTACGTACTTCTTTGAAACTTGTAGTTTTAAGTAATAAATTCAAGAGCCCGACAATTATGCATTGTATATAAATATAAATTCTTGCATACCTTTTAATACTATTCAAGTGGATATTAATAAATTCTAATGTCCAAATTGTAATTGAATTTATTGCTTATTGAAATTGTTGTGTTGATAAAGCTAACTGGAGTTACTTAAAGAATACTTACTGGAGAATACTTAAAATGTTACTTCCCTTACTTAATCATGATATAAATGCTTTATAAGTACATTTATCAATTCCTATACGATAAGTAATTGCTAAAATCGCAGCATATTTTGACTATCTACATTATTTTCCAATTGAACTGAAATAGTAGTATAGAGGCCTATCATATTCAAAACAATCATCTACGTACATTACATACATGTGTTAATACAGCAGTAGAGGGGTATACAGGATGTTACATCAGTAGTTGAACCAATATTGCAAACCAGAACTTTATATTTCTGTAGTTTCAATCTATCCAAAAAGTTGTTAATATAATTTTTAATCATTTTCCAAATTTTCATTCGATGTACCGTGTATTTCGGTAAAATGCCACTTATATGTGCATGTGCCTGTACATGGTTATTTACAAGCTTTACAACTTGGGCAGTGCACTCAGCCATAGCCCTGTTTTTCCACACTTAAACCACCCTCATCTTTTCCAATAATCCCCAATGGGACTTTCTCGTCGATTATGCAGAAGTTGAAAATATTCGCTTGGAATACTGCAGTTTTTTATTATCATTAAATCCCTTTTTATTAGTGTTTACAAAGGTATTAATTGTTGAAATGCGCCCAAGCATATTCCAATAGATATTGGTACATTTGCATAAATATATTATGCATGCACATGATGTAATAGTATTGACAAAGTTGGGACTGAAGGGCTTAAGCACGATTGGTGTTCTTCAGAATTCAAACCCTTTCAATACATCTACAATCCTTTTTTTGTGGGCCAAATGCTTGATCATACCAATATCATAGGGAGAGCAACAGATGGCCCTTTTTGAATCTTAATATACTAGTAGAAATTTAATAATCTCACATTTTTTTGGAAACTGTATTATACAAAGAGCTATCACCATCTGCCTAGCTAAAAAAAGTGGTGGTCGAACCTAAAGCCAATAATTATATACCCCATGCAAATATCATAAAAAACTAAATAACACTTTTTTTTTCCTTAAAAGGATTTATAATTTAAACCATCCCAAGTTGGAATTTGTTCATTACAAACAACTTGTCCTCGTTTTCGTGTCTTTAGATACAGAATAATTAATTAATTGATCCAGATAAAGACGTCTTTTCCATTGTGTGTTAAATGCGCAATTATCCCATTTGATTACATTTTCAAATTATAAAATGGTATTAATTTTCGGAAACAAAATATATCTTCGTGACCTCTTTTTTTATACTTTACCAATTTTGAGGCTCTGGAAACTCTGCAGTTTGAGGAATGGTTTTTAACACTCGAATGATAACCAAATTTGATAATGAGCATTACAGTAAAACGTCATAAGTGAACTACACCACAAGTTCAATGGAACATGCAGGAAAATGTTCATTTATTTCATTTTGTTTGATTGAACCCGATTTATTATAATATGTAAGTAAGGCCATACTTATTATTCATGTTGAAATAATGGCATCATGAAATGCAAGTGAGTCTTATGCATTTTGAATTATTAGGTTGTAATGAATTCATAACAGTCAAGTCATGTCTCCCACCTGATATACAGTGTATATATTGTATATAATAACATCAGATCAATTGTTGATTGCATGCATGACAGCAATAATTTTACGGCAAAACGTTCAAGGTTTTTTTGAAAAGATCTTTAATAATAGCGAGACCATAATTACTTTTTACCATAGTTAAGTTATTCAAAAATATTAAACAGCAGCTTCATTTTTTTAAAGTTTGGTTAAAAAAAAAAGATGAGCAAAACAGGCTGGGTGGTTTGCTATAAGGAAGTCTCTGTAATTAATGCATATTTTAAAATATTCTTAGCAAAAAAAGGCGAAATTGTTAAAACTTCATGAATACTTAATATTAAGAGCTGGCAGTGTTTTACTTTTGATGCAGTTTTTATGACAGCAAAGGCAGTGCTTTTCAGTTTCATGTTTTTTAAATATGCGTTGGTGTACTTTTTTTGCAATTTTTCTTTTATACCTGCCCTTGAATTTTTATTTAATTTAACACACCATGCAGATGTTTCAGAGGTTTTCAACTAAGACAGGTGAGTTCCTTGTGTGAAGGTATGAATTTTCGCTGCCTAATTGGTCGGTTTAATCCATCCTATTTCACCTGGATATACCTGATGTACTTTTATTCTAGGAATTAAATTCTGTCAAATACTCTCTCTATTAAAGATCGAGGAAAAACTGTAAGGTACATGTAAATAGATGAGGGGAAGGTAGTGGACACTGAATGTGATCACTGAGAAATATAATCATATTTATGTAAGTCACATTGAAAAAACTTCAGTTGACATCTCTGAATGCTCTTCTGTTTATTTACACGTACACTATACATGTATCTGAAAACCTTTCGTTGGTTAATCAAACAAATCAGAATGTACCGTAAGTGGGTCATTTATCTGGAATTCCAAATATACAGGTACGTGTAATTCCATGATGCAGTGTATTGTACCGATGATATGGGCATGAGAAACTGTTTTTAAGTTTTCGATCAAAGATGACCAACTAACCCTTGCAAACTGCTTACAAGTTTACTCTTTGCATGAATTACTAATTTTTTCATGAGTTTAAACCTAGGTTCCGTGTAGAGGGGGTGGAAGTCCCCCCTTTGTACGCAAAATTTCCAGGCCCTTTCTCGAGCGTTGGTGTTTAGCCCTCGTACTGCAGAAATTGGCCAACGTTATACATGTACATGTACAATGTACAATGTACAAATCATCAAACAAACAAAACAACACAATTATTATAAAGGAAAATTCTTGGTAATTTCTACAAATTTGTAATAAGTTTCATCTCAATACTACAAGCACGACAGTGGCATGGTTTTCTCATCATGGCACAAATACAGATTTTCCATCTTCCATTTTCCCAAGGATTATTCAAGATCCATTTTCATGCAATATTTCTGCATGAAAATGCCCCTTGAAATGCTAGCTATTTTGAGCATATATTTGCTAAGTTAGCATTATGGTTGGGTACCTTGGTCAGTACAGTGACCTTGTCCTTCACCATCGCCAACGATTGATCGGCTGCTGAAGGAGGCGGTGGATTTCAAGGCACCGGAATTTGTTTCCTACTGAGCGGAACTGAAGGAAATGCAAATATTGGATTCCGCCTAAGCCATTTTTGTCTTCTTATTTTCCCTTAGCTGCTGGTGACCCCGCATTTTGGCCATATGCCTATGGTAATGAGTCCCGCGTGTGGTTAAATAAATACCCCTTCTATCTATGCATGCATTTGAATAATTGTGCCGTGCCAACAATGGAAGACACAAATTAAAGACAGAACAATGGACGTTGGACCCCGCGCAAACCCTGCATGGTGGCATATTAATGGTAGCATGGGAAATATCGGCTGTTGCATGCTGGGGCATTGTTGCTTTTTCCACTTCTGTCCAGGTCCGTTTCAGTTTTACAGCAGTTACAGTGGGTTCTACGTGCAGGCTTTATTTTTTAATAAATTTATGCAATCGGAGACTGCACACTTTGGGCACTTACCATTGAGTTTATATTGAGAATGTCCATGATTTGCTCATGCACGATTGATGTTCCAGGTCAGAATTGACAGAATGTATTATGTTCGAAACCATTAGCGTCCCATCTGTCGAAGAATCTGCTTATGTGAGCATGCATGAGACTGATGAAAAACAGGACCGATTGGAGAAGTAAAATGCATTGATAAATGCAAAACGGTAAATGATAAAGGGTAGATGCATATTCGACCATGAGATCCGTGTACAGTTACCATACTTGTACATACACAACCAGCTCCTGCAAGAGATGTTCAATCAAAGGGGTTCGATACCTTTCAATTATTAATCAGTTTCCCCAATTTAGCAAAATAAATTCGAGAAACGATATATTTGAAATGAAAATTGAGTCCTGCATGCTTCATTGAACATCCAATTGAAATAAAGTTTAAAAATACTGTAATTAGTTCCTGTTGTTTGGAATCGAACTAAAAGAAATACATGTCATTGGGTTAACGGTATATATAAGCATACTGTACGGGCCCATCATGATCAGGGTCTAATCAAAGTAGCCTTTGACAATCCAACGAACGGACTCGCATGGCCAGTGCTGGTATATAATGTATACATTGTACATGAACCTACATACACATGTACATGTATACATATGCAAATGTATTGTTAAGCTGTTTGCAAAGCTGACTGAGCCGCTCACAGAGTATCTGCAAAAGTACATCTGCAGGCATGCTATACCCATACAAAAAATCTCTCAGAATTCTGCAGGATTCACCAGCCGGCTGATCGTATGCAGAATTATGGTGACTTTTTTCTGTAAAACTCAATTATGATGCATTTCTGCATAAACTAAAATTGCTAAATTAAAAAAAAAAACGTTATAGAAATTCTTATAACTTTCACTTGGCATTATATACATGTGTATTCAGTATAATTTACATGTATATTGTAAACTAACTGCTAGAAAGGATAATGCAACAGACACCTTTCATCATGTAAATTTCTGCATATGTATCTACGCAAAAAATTCTGCAGAATTATGGTAGAAAGTTGTATCCCATGTTTTCTATTTTATGAAATCTGCATACTAGTTTCTGCAAAATATATACATGTATACACTTTGATATTTTTCTGCTCACTTTCTGCTCATTATTTTTGCATGGGTATACAGCTGAAAAATAGACTTGTTAGTGAGCACCATTTTAGTACATGTGCAAGTAAAGTAAAGCCTTGCATCCCCCAGCCTGTTTGAGTAGGCCTACATGAGATCTAACAAGTCACCTTTTTGCAGTTCCATTGTGATATTCCCTAATAAAATCATTGGGGTCAATAAAAATCATGCAATATCCCTTTAGGAAGGTTTATTATTTTATACATGGGTCCAATGGGTATGCTTTTAGAGAGGATGTTCTTTTACACTTTTAGACAATTCTATATATACTGATATACTATAACGTTACATTTTTTATTGGCGACGCAATTGTCAAGCCATATTTAAACATTGACTGTGACATCATTAGAGTCAGTTGTAAAAGGTATTTACGATCATACTATAGCACAAAGTGACATTTGATTATCTTTATATAATGTATGTACCTGTACTTTATGAATCTTAAGACGAGTTGTACCAAGCTCCAAATGATCATAAAAATGTGCCCTAGTCAACGAGAACTATGGAATGAGCTTACTGAAACCTGTTTATTAATAAACGATTAACGATTGTTGCACAGTAGTACTTTTTTGCTCTTACCATTAGTAAGATAACGTCACAAAAATTACTTTTAATGTCATGTTCGACACATTTTATACATCGATAATGGGTTTCGTTTGCAATAAGAGTACTCCATTGATCCTGGTTTTTACTTGTGCCAAATTTTGAAAGTATGTTCGGATAGGAATTGTTATCTATTTAAAATTCAATCTGTTTGATATCATTTATAAGATAACGTTATGTTAATTTACCATTACTTCATCCAAACGATCATTAATAACCTGAATTTGTGTCCTTAGGGTTTTAATTGACATAATTGCATTAATTCTAATTGCAAACTCAAGAAAAGCTGCTCGCGATGAATTAACAATAGTTAACGAATTCAAAAATAGCTTTACAGAATTTCTTAGTCCACTTATCCAGACCTATTTTTAAAGTTCATTACAAAAGCAACGTATCAAAGATTTATTTTTATTGAAGTCATCTGTATTGCCAAATTGGGTGCTGTTCAACAACGGACAACAAAAGATGACGGGTTTTTCCATAACAATTACGTGGTATTTAACAGTCTTCCTATTTATGAATACAAGCAAGGATTTTCAATAGGCGGCCTCGTTATAAACTATGTTATAAATTAACTAAATGCTTGGCTAACATATATATTTATGAAAACGTCTTAAAAGCTTAATTGAAAAAATGCTGATGTGAATTACAGCCAAAATTGCTCTTTTTTATTCTTAATATCTTTTGTCATTTTAACCTACTTTTGGTAAGGCGCGATTAACAATGTAGAGCTGAAAATTACACCCACTTGCTAATTGTTCACTATCTCAAATTAAAATTTATATTTATTTAAA
This sequence comes from Xestoiulus laeticollis, assembly GCA_034698905.1. Lineage (NCBI taxonomy): Eukaryota > Metazoa > Arthropoda > Diplopoda > Julida > Julidae > Xestoiulus > Xestoiulus laeticollis. The sequence goes on from JAQGCC010003335.1 coordinate 14,960, forward strand.
TCATATTTTTGATTAGGGCGGTTTTTTTTGCCATCAAGTGTTTAATTGAAATCGGTTAAATTTAATAGCAGCTGAATTCAATTTTTCTTATACTTAGTTTCATGGACATGTGTATATCTGCATTTCCATATGTCCTTGTTGTTCGAGCCCATGCACAGAGGCAATAAATGCAGTATTCGTTAATTGTGGTTTTCATTCCAAGTTATGGAAAAAAATTGGAGTACATGCATAATTATACTTCCTGTTAACCTACATGTATATATATGAAATGTGTTGGTGAAAACCTTGCGAATGGCTGTTGCAGGAGCCATTGCATATATATATTCCATAAAATGTTCCTGATTATATCAATTTTAATTTGTGATATCATTCATTACAGATTAAACGTTTCCTCGACATATTTGAAAATCTTTTAAAAACCACATACTGGCGAATTTTAACATGCTTACATGTATGACTGTTCTTGATAAAACAGTAGAATTACGGTGACTAGGTTTTTCAGTGTTTTCAATGAAATACAAGGTAAATGTACATGTATATCCAGTATGTAGTCTGGAAGAATGGTCACACAATGTTGAGGCGACGCAATATATATATATTTGTATATATATATAGATATGCAAGGAAATTGGAAATTTCTACCTCAACATTGTGTGACCATTCTTCCAAACTACATACTGGATATACATTTACAT
>JAQGCC010003336.1:0-15649 GCA_034698905.1 Xestoiulus laeticollis
CATCCTCAGTGGAGCATGTCCTATACCAGGGGTAGGCAACCTGCGGCTCGCGAGCCGCATGCGGCTCTTTCGATGTCAAGTTGTAGATCTTTCGATGTTAAGTTTTGTATATACCATAATGTAATACAAAAAGTGGCTCTTTAAAAACTTTTGGCTCTTCCGTCTCAAAAGGTTGCCGACCCCTGTCCTATACCTATTATGTTGAATTTTTTAAAGTAAATTTATCCATAACTTATAAAAAATAGCTCAATATTCATCGCATGTTGGTGCATCCAACTGGCTATTTTTTAAAATTTATTTCCTCAAGTTATTTTTTAATAAATGTTTTGTTAGAGGTTGGAGTACACGTATTATCATTTGGCCGCTAGGGGCAGCTAGTGTCCCATCAAAGACACCCTATTTCAAATAATGTATATGCAATTATGAGTTTATATGCTGTTGAATTTGACAAAATAAAATTAGCCAGCTGGATGCACCGAAACGTGATGAATATTGAGCAATAGTTTCATTTATTTATTTTTATAAGTTATGGAGAAAATGGCTGTTGAAATTTAACATTTTACAGGTTTAGTGCTGGTTGGGTGTTTTTTGTTCCAGATTCATGTGCTGCATAGAAGTAACTTATACAGTTAAGTTTAAAAAAATTCTATATCGTCTGCAAACGTATAATATACATTACATAAATAAGAAATGCCAAAAAAATTAAATGTATCTACTTTTTAATAGGAGATTTGACTGGCATTAATGGTATTATGGTAGACTGTAATAATTAAGTTCATTGTTAAACTGTCAAGGTTTATATGGAATGTTCTGTATAATTTCGAGTCATTAATATTTTACAAGGTGATGTCGTCATTTTTTACGATGTTTATTTAGAATGCAAGCATTATACATTTAAGAGAATAAATCTTAAATGTTATTTCAATTATGGCAAAGCCTTGTATAGGCCTATAGTGAATTCGTAGCAGTTAACTATGGGGCAATCTTTGGGCAGATGCCAGAAATAATTTAATACATAGGAAGAAAATACAGGGTGAAGTTAGTTTTCTAAAGCTTTATACTAGGCTGGACCATAAATTGTCTTGGGTGTAATCAATCTCACCCACCAAATAATTTTCATTTTCAATATACTAAATATCCTGAAAGTGTAACAAATTTTATTACACTTACTTGGCCTAAAAATTTGCTAATTCGTATAATATGACATAGGTTGCATGCCCATTCTGTAAATTAGTGTTGCAGTTGCCCTCAATTTTCACTAACATTCAGTCGACTTAGTTTTTTTTTTAATTTTCGCAACCATCTTATTGTGTATTGTTGATAGCGTATCAAAGTACGTTTGTAATTTAATAAAAGTTCTTGCATATCCCATCCCAGTTCTCTGTGATATTAATGATACTTTACCGCCCACCTCCTTCCAAAAAATGGGTCAAACAGTTGAATTATTTTCTGTTATGTCCTGTTCCCTATTGTCTAATTACTTGTATGCATATTCGAGTGTTAAAGTTGACATTTAATTAACATCATAGTGTTTTTTTTTTATGCTCTGAAGTCAACTTCCCTTTCACTTTCACCAAGTGTCGTTAACTTGAAAAAAATATCAAGACCACGAGTGGGAACTAAAGACCTGATTATTAATTATACTCGTATTTTTCCTATATGATCTACATTTATGTACATTACCAAACAGTCCTACTCATGAATGTCCCTCTTCCTGTTTTTTAGACAAGGTAGTAAACCTATTATCGGTGATCAGCCTTGAATTCGCTTTTTGGTATACTGTATAAGTACAGGAAATGATAAAAAAAATACATGATTGGAATTAAGTTGGAGGTACAAGGACATTTTCTCTTATATGTGATTAAGATTATAAAATTAAATAATTATTTAAAACAAAGCAAGCCAAGAAAATAGGGTTTGTTTAACAGGGCTTTATTTATTATCGCCTTTGGCAACAGGTTGTTTATACTAATGTATATTCAGGACGAATATGTTTTCAAAGTTACATTACAAGTACATGAACTGTATCCATGTTTTCGGGGTCGTATCTCATTTTTACGCGAAACAAGTATGGATTTTTAGACATGGTAACCTGAATTGCAGTAAAATACACATGATATAGAGCTCTTGATAGCTAGAGTCAACCATAGTGACAGCAGGTCGATTGTACTATAAAGTTAGACTACATTTAACTTGTTTTTACAGTTTAGTGACATGTTGACTTGTTGAAACATAAAGATGATCGAAGTCATTTGACAATTAGCCGTTTTATAGCATCATCATGTGCTTTTGTAGCTTGACTATACAATGTGCTCCACAAAGTCCATGACACAGTGGGTAAATCTTAGTCTTAGGCTTTTTTTTTTTTTTTTTGTAAAACAAGTCTAAAGCTAAGAATTTAAGCACTAAAGAGTCCGTCTTAGTCTTATTTTAAAAAAATTATGGAGTAAACACATTTGGCAATTAACCAGATCACTTGTGAAGCCACATTTTCGGAAGTTATATGACGTTGTAATGGATATTACATGTATTCTTGGTATTCTATCAACATCTGCACCACTGGTTAGCTACTTTTTCCATCCATTATCTCTTCTTAAGTGAAAAAAGCTTGGAAGCATAACTTCTTTTTGCTTTGTAAATTCCAGATTTTATTAGTTTTATATTAGTTTCACGTATCAATTGTAAACGTTAGATGCATGGGGCATTTAATGATAAACCAAAATAATTTTTGAATAGCATTTCTTTATTCTTCTTTGTATTTGGTGATTTTGGTCCTCATTTTTAAATTCTCGTGTGATGTTTCACATAAAAAACTGGATTATGGTTTTTGAGAGTCCAATATATACATTATACATGTATATGTCAACATAGCAGTGCATCGATGAAGTCATTAATAAATACTATTACATTAGAAGAAAATTACTTTCGCATTGCAATATATGTGTACATGTACATGTAGTCTGTAACAAATGTTTGTCTAATTTTTAAAGTACATCCTATACTATTAATAATTTTGCATTGGCACTTTTTGTCAAAGAGCCAAATTTGGCAATGTCTGTTTGGCATATTCTCAAGTATTTACCGGATATCTTCAATTTGCTGCAGTAACATGTTCTATGAAATTGTCTTGTACTACGACGACCTCTAAATTCAGCCATATTTTTTAGTCAAATATTTTCATGACAATTTCTGTCTGCCGTATCAGGTTAACTAATTGCTGATGGTCACCTTCAGTTTGATGCCTACCATTTGTACTGTTGGCAAGTTTACTCTCGCTATTGGATGCATTAAGAAGGCGAATTCCCTGCAATTAATTAGTGTACTGTAATGAAGTTCCCCACATAATAAATCACTACTTTAATTAAAGTGTATCATGCCTGAAATACTAGCACAGTAATACATGCTAGCTAAATTTTCACTAAAACCTCTCCTTCGAGTATAAAAACAACATTCCTTTGAAGGCTTTTGGGTGGTATAAGCTACAAAGTCTAAATTTGCTGATAATATTCTTTTTCAAATGTGAATGTCGCCATGGCAGATCTCGGACTTTTAAATGTTAGAGTAGGGATTTTTTTTCTCAAATTTATGACAAATTTTTTGATATCCTTGAAATAAACGAATTTGTTGTTTTCTGTGAAAGCCATCTAGTACAAGGTTTTCTTAGGCATTTATTTAATAATGTTTATCGGTGGGCTGGTCACCAAAGGGGTTACGAGTGGGGGTGATTTCAATGTTTCCTTTTGGTCATCTGATTTTCAGGTCGTTGTGCGGTTCCTATCTTGAGCCTCTGCAATTAAACCTGAATTGCTTAATAACGTTGGGCAATAAAGGTTTACATATCAATTAACAATGTTATTTGGCTTTATTTTTCAGGGTATCGGAATATTTGATGGGGGATATAGACACGTCATCCGCATTACATCCAGCAACAAGAATAAGGGTTTGTAGAATCCACATTATATTTCACAAATACACTGTATATTCATCTTTTATTTATCTGATGATTTCTATATGTAGTTACATGCTGGAAAACTGTTGGGTATTTAATTTAAAATAGGGTTCCCTAGACCAATTTAAAAACTAGAATTGACGTGAATATTGGTTATACCTAGAATATTCAGTGAAAAACCAATTTATTTTTAAGAAGTCACGGAAATTTAACTTATAATTATTAGATTTGCTTTCACATAGCCAATTATCAGTTATCCCAAAAATCAAGAAATCTGCATCTGTCGAGGAATTTCCATTTTAAATCATTTCAGCATCATATTACGTAAATAAAAAGTGATATCTGTTTTTTTAATTAAATGCAATTTTTTGTCTACTACTGTATATCAACTTTTGAAAAAAAAACTAATTTTAATTATCTATGATTTTTAGTACAGATATGATGAGGAAAAAAACTGGTTTAATAGTGGTTTGTGTATATCCTCAGTTGAAGTAGTCGTTTGCTGAACAGTGAAAATTGTGCTCTAAGACTAATTCTACAACAGGACAATAATTAATTTATTAGATATTTAGTCATATTTTTCAATTTTCAGTCAGCAGGATTGTTATGGGAAAATTGTTAGAAAAACTGGAGAAGTCATAGAAGCTAAAAATGCCATGTATGGGAAGTTAAAAATTGAATTTCTGAAATTGAGACGGTCAACTGTAATCACACAATAGACACTATTCTATAAATGCTGATGCACTATATTTAAGTGTGATAGATGTGCTTTGACCAAATTCTCTGAACAGGCTAACATCAGACAAAAACAAGCGTTATGAGTAATTTTGACACATTGTCGAGCAAAATTTAAATTTAAACAACACAGGAAATTTGTTTAGGATGAAAGAATTGCGCAAGCATATGGCAAAAGCAGCTGAGACGGGAATAATGCGATTCTATGAAAACAATTTAGCCGATTTCTTAGAAAGCCTGAATCATTGTACGGTTCCACTTCAAAAGTATGCAGCATACTGCATGAAAAATTGATGACATGATCGATTCTAGATAAGTTTTAGAATAAATAAAAGGAAATTTAGGTAAACCTGAAATTTCACATTTGATTTTGCCAATGTATAGAATATGATTATATATAATCATCCATGGCCTTGGCACCTCCACTGAACTATAATCTTTATGAAATATCACCTTCAAAATTCGTTTTGTACTTTCATATTTATAGGCTTCTGAATACTTGTTTTCTTGCCAAAACAAGCAGGAAAAGAGGCTAGGTGAAAGTTTGCAAATAACCTAGAAAGTAATAAAGCAACTGGCTTCCATAACGCAACTTCAATGAACTTAAGGAAGAAAAAACTAAGAATTTCTTTAAAAGAACAAAACAAAAACAAAAAACTATTTCATAAAGTCACAAGAGCTGGTTGGCAAAACAGGAATTGTTACAGTGTTTAACTCAACTTGTTGATGTTGACACAGCCTCGTAATTTTTAAGTACTGAAGTATGCTGCACTAAATGTAAATATCATAGAAAATATTTGAAATATAAAACAACATTGTTGTTGTTTAAATTATGGGTTTCCATAGAACAAATCCATTAACCTCAGTTTCGTAATTTCCGGATTGCAGGATGCGAATTATTGCTTAACTTCATGTGTAAATTTTCTTAAAAATAATGGAAATACAAAAGTAATGTTTTCAGAATTATATCACTTCTGTGCCAGTTGGGATATCAGGCTATTTTCAGCCTTTTTAATGAGAACTCTGAACATTTCTTCTAAACTTAAATGTATAAAATTAATGCTTTTTTTATTCAGATAAAGGAAAAATAACGAGAAAAAAAATATGCTTGAACATTTAAGCTTGAAAGCGTAAAAACTTTACATGTAATTTTTGTCAAGCATGAATTTTTCCACCAGTTATGTAACCACAAATTAAAATTATGTGTGACCTCTAGGATTATAGAATAAAATATGATGATATCATTTGGATCATTAATTTATTTCCTCACGATCTTTTCAAATATGAATGTAAATTATGTAGTTGCTCCTATTGCTATTAATAAAATATAGTACCAGTCATATTAATAAATAACTCAAACATCATATTGACCTGCAATATACACATTTAAACAAATATCCCCCGAAATTTCACATATTTAAGTCCATCATATTTAGTTATTTTTGGTAATGTTCTACTATATCAATACTTAACATGTTCGTGTATATTGATATTTATATTGTGTTGAAATGAAGTAAGTTTACTAACATCCATGAATTATTTTTTTTCTCGTTATAGTCATGTGAAAATTTAATACAGGCACATGGCGATACAGACTCGTTTGTATCGTTACCTAAAGAAAGCAGAGAGCCAGGTACTGTAAACTACTTTTTGCATTTATAGCTTTCAATTTCCATTTGACATTTTAATATTTGAATCCTATTACTAAATATTTTTTTAATCTACTACCAAAGATGCGCTATCACCGGAAGAAATCGATGCAATTCTCATGAAGATTGACAATGGAGTTAACATTGCTTTATATCGAGCCAAAGTCTGGTCAAAATATGCCAAAGATATCATCACGTACATTGACAAACGAGCAAACATAGGTAATAAGCTAAACAACTCCATGCATCAATTTGATTTTGTTATGTAGATATTTAAGCTAACATGCTGGGAAATTTCTCAATTTACTTTAGAGGCTGAATATTCTCGCAGCCTATCGAAATTAGCCCAAAACACGAGGCAAGCGCTCAAAGATGAAGTAAGATATGCTTTTATTGTTCATTTCTGAGCATGTTTTAAAATGAGGTTTTAATTTTAATTATTCTCGTGCTTGCTTGAAATTACAGAGCTGCCTTCCACTTCAGTCTATTTATTGTACGGCGTTAGATCAAGACGTTTGCAATGCCAACGATGGCCTTGCAATGTGTACAGCCTTGCAGGAATACAAATTTGTGGAGGTTTATCTTTAATGTTTATTTTTCTATGTCTTAAGTGCTGATGCAAAGGGAATTTTGATTTTTTTAAAGAAATAAAGAGCTAATTTACATTCTTTGACCATTTTCAATTTAGCCTTTAACGGCACGGAGAGTAGATCATGAAAAACAACGGAAACAAATTAAAGAAATGTGGCACAGGGAATTTAAGAAAATGGTAATAATACTGCAACTGTGCCTTCTTGGAGCTTGATTTACAATCTCATTGGCAAATTTTTAAACTGTGTACTGTTTTTTCGACAGCAAGAAGCCATTTCCAATTTACGGAAAGCTAAGGTTCAGTATTTTCAAAGAAATCAGGATTACGAAAAGGCCAAGGACGCACTAATAAAAATGGAAAATACTGAAGGGATTGATATAAATAAAATAGATAAGAAGAAGAAACTAGAAGAAGATGCGGCACAAAAAGTAAATATATTTTATTTAACAATGTGCATCGGAAATTATAATATTAATCTCAAATTGTCATTATAAATTATAAGATTTTCGATGCTACTGGAAACTAATTTATGGTAAAATTACAATTTGGAATTTTAATTCAATTTAGGTCCTGGAAGCTGAATCAAATTATAAAGAATGTGTTGAGACAGCAAATATTAGGCATCAAGGTCTTGAAAATACAAAGGTACTTTTTTAACTTCTTAGTAATTAAATTCTCCAATTCAAAACAAATAGAAGAAATGTTTTCTACTTATGTTTTCAGGCGGATGTTCTCCGTCAAGTGCGAGAATTGGTGCTGCAATGTGATACCACCATGAAGGCTGTGACAGTCACGTATTTTCAAATGCAACATACGTTTTCGGCACCCGCCCCAGTCAAGGTACTGCATTTGCAATGCAACCACTGTTGGACTAAGTAATTAAAATTAATTTATTTTGTTAATTTATTGAATGGTCGCTTACAGTTTCAGACTCTTTGTGAAAGCAGCCGTTTATATGAACCCGGTGCTCAATATTTGGAATTTGTAAGACGCTATTCAAACACGTTAAATCCCAGTCATGCTGAACACAACCCTAATCCATTCTCTTTTGAAAGCTATTCACCTGATGGCAGGTAGGAAGAATGTTGTCAATATTTATAAATTGGTTCCGAAGTCGGGAATGTATTTTTTAATAAATGTGCGTGTTTAGGCCGCCTGAAAAGGATCGGAAATCAATCGATTCTTGTGAAATGTCAGAGGAGGGAACATCCCCAAATCGCACTGAAAGCAAAGGTAATTATATATTTTTTTTAAATAAAACTAGAAATCGAATGTTTGTTTTCCAGATTTCATCAATTTTACATTTATGTTGCCTGTTCGTTTTACTGTAGCAGATTAATATATCTGAAATATTTATTTGCTTTAATAAGGATTGATTCATTTGCCAGGTCTGCCTTATTTTCATAAAATTTTTAGGTTCTCGTGTGCGTTAAAAAAATCGATATTTAAAGAAGCAAAGATCAAACGCAAATTTGTTAGCTAATTTTGCTTTAGATTTTAGATTCTTATCGTGTTTTAAAATAAACAACAGGATTTAAAGTTGTATAAAAATATGAGGAACCTGGTGGACTAATTAAAATTTTTCAGGAAACAGGAAATCATTTATTAAAATGATTTTATTTTTTGATTTCATGAATTTTTTTAATATTTATTGAATCGAATAGATAAAGCAAAGCCTCAGTCTGCAAAGATATGGAACCCTGCTGTGACAGCTGTCATGGGGAGTGATTCCGATAGTATTGGAAGCAGCCAGAGCAATAAGTCAAGGGATACCTCTCCAACGGCAAGCCCCCAAGTGGCCGGTAGGAGAATTTTAAGTCATGCTTCCTCCGGTGATGAATTGGATATGATTGAAACCGAAAATCGTAAGTTTTTGTTTGTTTGTGGTAAATGCAATTTATTTCTCGCCTTCCATAACCTATTGGAACTCATCTGTTGATCCATCGTGTTGAATAGTTGAGAATGGATATAGGAAACCGTGCATATCTAAGGCTGCGTGCACACATGCGTTACGTAAACTCAAGGCAATGGCAAAGTGTCGGGAATGTGACACTTATGTTTACTTTCAAGGAGTGGAATGCATTCGTGTATGTTTATTTTCAAAAGCCCTTACATGCTAACCCAAAAATATTTTTCTATTTTCAATTTTACTTACTGTGATTTTAATATATTGCAGTGTGGTTTAGCATGCCACAAAAAATGCCTAGAAGCCCTTGCCATTCAATGCGGCCATAAAAAGTTACCTAGGAAAATGACTACATTTGGAGTGGACCTGCAAACCCATTCTCAGGAGTCTCAAGTTTTGGTTCCTCATTTGGTGTCCAAGTGCGTTGCCGAAATCGACCGAAGGGGAAGCGAGATCAAGGGCATTTATAGGGTATCCGGTGTGAAATCGCGCATCGAAAAGTTGTGTCAGAGCTTCGAAAACGGCGCTAATTTAGTAGATTTGTCTGATGTCCATCCTAACGTCATTGCTAACGTCCTTAAGCTCTACCTCAGACAGGTGCGATTAATGTCTAATGTTGCCGATTCGCTTTATAACCATTAAATTGACGAAGGCGACTGAATATTATTTCACGTGTTTTTAGCTTCCTGAGCCGTTATTAACGTTCCCGCATTATCCGGATTTTATTCGCATTGCTAAGGTAATTTCTATTATTTGACTTTTGCAATTAACAAAAAAAATGTAAAACTGTTTGTATACGTTGGTTTAATTTTAATTCTTTTCTTATAGGACTATCAGACAAGGACCGGTGATGATAATGAGGCTGCAACTATTCAAGAATTAAAAGAAGTAGTTTCCAAATTAAAGCCTGCTCATTCATCAACTCTTTCTACCCTTATACATCATTTGAAAAGGTAAATTTCAGTTAGAATGACTTCTGAATAAACATCAATTTTAGCAATAGTTAAAAAAATATTTTAAAACTTAACCGGTGTATTGCAACAAAACCTTCATCCTGAAATGCACCCGCAAAATTTAAAAAATGTGTTAATTTAAAAAATATCTGATCATCTCATAAAAAATAGATTGCCTGTTGCCTATATTTAGCTATTTAGCTGTAGAAACCGTTTTTATAACATATCAACATCAGGAAATAACGAAGCATTAGGAAATAATTGCATTAAAAACATCTGAGTGTTAAATTTGCACTATTTTTTCTTCTTTTCCTAAGTGTTTAAACCGCTTTAAGGGTTTTAAGGGAAGCATCGACATTTTTTTTATCCTAACTTGGGTGCCGTGGAGAAAAAAGTTTGAGAACCTCGGCCTAGATAAATATAACTATAGCATTTTTTTAAATTAACCTTATTCTAAAATTTGTGTTTAAACAGAAACACTGAAAATTTCACTGAAAATTTTCCTCATAGGAAAAGGTGTGTTGTAAATAGCTTGAATATAACAATAGCGTAAAAAAAAAACTTTACTTGAATTAAATGTTAAATGCAAATTTATCAACGTTTTTCAGGGTGGCCGATCTATCTGCTATTAATAACATGCCTCCTAGCAATTTGGGTATCGTATTTGGGCCAACGCTGCTACGAACCATCGAAGGAGGAGCATCCTTGGCGTCCTTGGTGGACACTTGTCATCAAGCAAAAGTGGTGGAACTTCTCATCCAGCATGCCACTGTAAATTGGAATACCATATTTCTTTTCTCATATTTTTAAATCCTCATGAATTATTGTCATTTGAACGATGTCATTTATTATAGGAAATATTTCAAGCTGAACCAGCGATTCATCATACTGACAGAGGGAGCAGTGAAGGTGGAAAAAACCTTGTGAATGCGAGTCAAAAGCCGGTCTGTGACATAGATGTTAAGACTGCTACCTCAGACGCTTCTCATATTAATGTAAAATCAACAGAAAAGACCAATCAGGTATAAGCTTATATAAATCCTTGTCTAAATTCCTCGTGTACTCCACATCAGTATTATAATTTATGAATTTTCTTGCAGCACGGACAACCGAAACGAATACCAATGTATCTCCCACTAAAGTTACCTACATGTGAAACTGATTCCACAGGAGATGCTTTAAAAGCTTCGCCCTGTTCTTGCGATATATCGCCGTCTTTACCGGACAAAGGAGAGTGGGCCGGAATTTTGCATTCAGACGATGAGCCCTTTGAAAGTCTCTCACCTGATGTGTTAAATATGAAGCCTGTTAATGAAATTCCTGAAAGACTATCTCAAGATGGCAAGCAAGTTACATCGGAAGAAACAGTTTCTTCAGACGCACAAATTCCTTTAAATTCTAGTCGCACATGGGAACTGCATCCGGACAATTCTTCAGACAAGATTAACTCGCTGCCGGCTAGAAATTCCGGCTTTTCCACTTTAGAAAAGCAGAAATTGCCGACGACGTCAAGCCCGAGCGCAAGAACGGAAAAAGCTAAAGTTCAGGTAGCGATGTCCGACGCAGTCACCCAAACCGATGCATCGTTCCTGCGCAATTTGGCATCTTCACCAGTTCCTTCAGCACGAAAACAGGCATTGCTCAACCAGCCTGTTCTTCCAGCAGCGGGGTCGAGTTCCGTTAAAGGAGCGCCTGCTAGTGCCATGGATAAAATTGTTATTCACGTTGCTGGTCCTAAGGATGCGACATTGTACGCAGCAAGCAACAGCAGTAAAGCGAAAACTTTCAGTAAGGAGACCCAAAGCAGCGATTTGGGTTCTGATGCAAAAGGTCATCGTGACATTGATGATGACCATGCAGCGTGCAAAGATTCCTCGGATTGCACCATAAATCGATTGAAATCTGCATCCTCTCAGGTATCCTTAATAGACATGGAATGCAACGATAAAAACTCTGAAAGTGATTTACCTGTTGGCACCGTAAGGCAAAATCACGATAGGCGGTGCGAGTCTGAATGGAGCCACCCAGATGAAAAAAAGCTCTATAACGTTTCACAAAATCAAACTGACCAAGGTAAGATTTTTATTTTGATATCTTATAGCTTTCATTTTCATTATAGTGTTTTTAGTTCGTGCTAAAAACCAGCTAGGTGTGTTAATTCAACCTTTTTAACTGGGGGCCCAAATTATAATTACGATATTGAACAGCGGGGCTTTCAAATTAAATATAAAATCAGGGCTACATGTTTTTCGATATGTAATTTACTTTAATTGTATAAAAATAAGCAATTAAAATTCTTTTATGGGATGGGGAGTTGGGCAACAACAAAATGCTCATGCAGGGGCCGTGAGTTGAATCTGATGTATGTGCACTTTATATGACTAGATATACTGTGCCAAGGTTGCACAAGTTGTATCTTTATATATAATGTGCAGGTCTTTGAAATTCTCTCCTCTCTGTCTGAAGAAAAGTAAAAATATAAACTTAAAATTAATTGGAATAATGTTTTATGTATTTACTATTATAATGTTTTTGTGGGTAATGGATGAATATTGCTAGCTTTATGCAAATTTGTGCACACTATACAGGGTGGTCCAAAAGTGAGTACCACTCCACATTTTTTTTAAAAATCTTATAGCTATGAAAATTCTATTAATGCGGTTAAATAGGAAGTCATGTGTGCTGATTTTAGATTTTACCTACGACCATTTTTTCATGGAATCCCAAATTATAACTTTTTGGTCATAACACTTAGGACAATATGTCAAATTAGGAAAGGGAAGTGAATGAACTGTTTGTTTGAAATCAACTTCTTTCGTCTTCATTGGTAATTGAAAGTAATTACAATGTGTTTAAGAACATAATTTAGGGAAACTCCAAAGTGATTATTTCGGTTTAATTAGCTCCAGTACATTACATGTCACATGACATTATACATTATATGCTGGCTCTATGGTAATAAATTGAATTGGATTGAATATGAATCGCTTCACGGCAGTGCACCACTGTGCTGCAGTGCAGCTACAATTTGAAATTTGGAATAAGACGAAAGAAATTGATTTTATACAAACGGATCTTCTTTTTTCTAATTTGACATTTTGTCCTAAGTGTTACGACTAAAAAGCTATAATGTTAATTACTATAGCGCCCGAAGAAAACGAGAGGCGAAACGTTGCGCAGAATTTGAAAATATGGTCGTACGTGTAGACTTATTTCACTGTTTAGATATTTAAAATTGTCACTTTCTAACTTAATAAAATTTTCATTTAAAGATTCTGGTTTTGAAGAGACTCGGCCAACGCCAGACAACAGCCCTGGTCGCTACGTGTCTCCTTATTTGACTGATGATCCGTACAAGAGGTATCGGTTTGGAACGGGAAGTTCGTTGCGGTTAAGTAAGACTCCGACTTTTGCCAACTATGATCTTTCGCATCGGCGGAGCCCCACTCTTCTCTCCAATCTCGAAAAGCCCAGTTCAGCAAGTCTTACGTTGCCAGCAGGTGGAATCAAGGGATCACTTCAAGCGGCAGGATGTAACTCGAAAGGTGCACATGGTTCTAATGGCAAAGTCCGGGACATTCCAAACAAAAATCTGGCATCAAACCAGAATAAGGAAACATCCGAAAATAATTCAGCATTGGGGAAACTGGATGCTACTAACGGGAAAGTGGACGAACTTTTGCAGGATGAAGAATGGAAGGAGAGAGAACAACATTTCGTTTGAATAATTCGAGTTCCTTTTTACTTGTAATGGGGTAAACACGGGTGCGATTTCATTCGCGCTTATTTTGAGTCACATATTGAATGTGCCATCTAAATATTCCTTGGCTGTTAACTAATGGAGGTTTCAGTTCTAAAAGTGAAGATCAGTCATTATGCACTGTTTATTACGAGTCCAAATAATGTATTTTCGTTATGTTTCTTCATTCAATATTTAAAAACGCTGAACTAACTCAGGAAAATTTTTAAACGATTGTTGCTGATAAATTTTAGTTTGGAGTTTCTTGAAATTTAATGTTGCAATCAAACTTCAATAATTTGTATTAAATTGCAGTTTATTACAATTAAATTGATGTTAATTTAATCACTATCACATTTTGATCAGTTTCACATTAGTTTAGAATAACTATAGAAACTAGATCAGGTGCAATTTCAAGCTGCAATTTTTATTTGTGGAAAATTGTGGAATATTTTTCCTGGATAATCAAAACCACCTTTAGTCATTGGAGTGTTCATGTGGTTGTCATTAAAAATTTAATGGAGATGCTCATATACGTTACTTATGGCCCATGCAAATAATTGTTTTATGTGCTCTTTTACACAAGTGACAGTTTCTTACTGAAATTGGCTAAAATTGCTGAAATTACCTAATATTAGGCAAGAGACTTTTTCGATAAAGAAAATTTTTAGGATCATATGAAAAATATTTTTTCATAAGTATTGTTAAACTATATTTATGAATTTCCTAAATTAAAATAATGTGTATATATTTTTATCCAAATCTGTGAATTGAAATGTAGCTCATGCAGTTGAGTTAGATCAGTAAATAATAAGGCGTTTAATTTGATTATTATGCTTTTACAATGATCGAGTGGAGAAATGATGTGACTAGAATATTTGAGAAAATGTTCTGCTGCATATTAACTATTGCGATTTTTTTATTTATTAGAGCTTGCAAAACGATAAACACCTCACATTGAAATTAAAAAATGCAATACGTAGTGTATAGGAAAAGAAATTCCTTCCATATGTACCAAGAGATGAATGTTAGTTGTCTTAATTACATTTATTATCATTTCAACATAAAACGCTTATTCGTGCACATGAGAAGTAGATGTTCTTTGTTATTGTAATTGCAGATTCAACTTGGATTTCTGAAATTCAGTTTTGGAATTTATGTTATTTGCCTTATTTATAGAGTTGATAGTATCACTATATGCCATTTTTTCTAATCAACTATCATTGATTATTGTGTGAAAATCAAATAGAGCTGCTTATGAAGCTTATATAATTCCTTATATGTTAAATGTAAAGTTTAACAATATCAATTGTAAATGAAATAAACCATTGATGAATACCTCGTTCATCATTTTGTAAAAAAATC
This sequence comes from Xestoiulus laeticollis, assembly GCA_034698905.1. Classification (NCBI taxonomy): domain Eukaryota; kingdom Metazoa; phylum Arthropoda; class Diplopoda; order Julida; family Julidae; genus Xestoiulus; species Xestoiulus laeticollis. Next base: position 14,889 of record JAQGCC010003336.1, read on the forward strand.
ACTAAAATATATCTTGTTTAACAGAATGATGTTCTTTGGCTAGTCAGTTGTGAATTTAACAATTAGCATGATATGGAAACATTTTTACCATTTAGGAGTTTTTTAAGGAGTATTGTAAGAGTTCGTAAATACTGTTGTATGATGCACGATTTCACTAAATATAAAGTTTTTTTGTTAATTTAGATTATTTAATATCAATTTATTGGGGGATGGAGGAATAGAATGCATGAATTTATATAAAAAATAGCATTCACTTTGTACATGAATGAAAATCTAGTCTCATAAAAAACCTTTCTCCAGGTAATATGATATAGCAGCGTATGTTGCACTATTTTTTTCTATCTAATTTAATGTGATTTTTAATTTCATTTTATAGATGACTTGCCATGTGACGCAATGAAAACTTGCGCGTTGGCGGAAAGCGGATTTTTTGTGCAACACTTTAGTAGTCCTAAAATGTATATGCATATAGGGCCTACATGTACAAATTGAAGAAATCAATCAAAATTTGGGAAAACGAGAAAGTTGCATGTGAGGAAATCTTACCCATTCATTTTGCACATTTACATGTACAGTGTATATTGACTGAAGATCACTATTCAGAACTTCAAGTTCTGCTTGCAGTTTCTGTTATGTAATTTCGTCATAAATATGAATTTGCAAATATTTAGTCAAATAATACTCTGTTAAGGGGGAACTGAACTGACTCTGAACTGCATGTTTTGCTATGAGGGAAATTTTGAAACATACTTTTAAAAAAA
>JAQGCC010003337.1:0-15646 GCA_034698905.1 Xestoiulus laeticollis
TCTCATTATCACCATTTACCACCTCATAGAACACCCCATAGGTCACATTTGAAGCATTTGAGACGCCCTAAGACCACACCTCAAGAGCACACTTAAGATCATCTCATAAGCAACGTTCAGACCAACTCATGAACACCCTATATGTCACATAAGAAGCATACTTGAGATCACTTCGAGAGCATACTTAAGGTCATCTCATTATCACCATTTACCACCTCATAGAACACCCCATAGGTCACATTTGAAGCATTTGAGACGCCCTAAGACCACGTAACCTCAAGCCATCTGAAAAGCACACTCCAAGTCAGCTCTTGACCTCACTTTCGGTCATCTGATCTAGCACACGCTTCCGGTCACCTTATTAGCACAGATTAGGTGCGTTGATGGGCTCCACCAATAGACTTCTGACATGCACTGTATACTATCAGCAGAGAAAGTGAAGAAGGGCACACTGCCGCCTTTCAAATCAAGTTTCCGTGGAAAACCGATCGCCTAGCCACCCTTCAGAAACTCAAGTTCGTACGTGTTTCTCGCCCAATTATCGCCACGGTCTAAGCCCTGTTCCTCCGGGTGCAAATGGAGGTAGTGACCTGAGGAACGTGTCTTATTCCGCACCATGCCTTTCAAAAACTAATTAGTCGCTCCCCAGATAATTTCGTTTGGTGGCGTTAAGTAAGAGATTAGCTTTCGGAGGCGCGCAGATTTCGTTAGACGTCAAGAAGAATTATTTCGGCGATGATCTACAGAAATTAAAGGGAAGTGTTTTCACATGGCCACACATACACTCACCATGACGGTAGAGACGAAGTACGATGGTATGCAAGTGGTCATCTTATTGGATAAAAAGCTTCTTTGGAGAGATGCTTTTTATCATCATGGTTGCTTCTATTTATTCATTTCCGCTCGTTCTGACTGAATGCACAGCGATTTGATGATGAGAATGAAATTATGATATAATGATTGGGAATTGCATTTGTCAACCTTTTGCTTACATCAATCTTCTCGATTTTATAATCATTTTAATTGAACTTATTAGGCCTTGCAATTGCACTGGGGTGCTTTCAATAGAATTACCATGCATACAAAAAAATCTATACTATAAAAATATCTATATTCTTTGGCATATTGTACAGCATATCTCAAGAAAGCTTTTGACACTGAACCCCTGGGGGTTTATTGAAAAGTAAGGAGCATTGACCAGGGTTATATTATTTTTATTCCCTCAAAGTTAGTATCAATAAATTAAAAATGTTAAAAACTTGCCAGAAACGTGCATTTATACGCTACCGTAATTTTATTTGCCTGATATTTCAAAAATAAAGAGATTCCCCTATATTTGCTTTGCTTGAAGCTAATATAAAATGTGAGGAGTGCACACGAATTGAGCAATTAGGGAATTCCCTTAACACCCGGGGTTTATTCGAGACCGGGGTTTAATCGAGTATTTACGGTAGTTGCAGAACAACTGTTTAGTGGAGTACGTAAAACACAGTTTTGAAAAACAAAAATGTAAAATATGCATGCATTGACGTAGAGCTATACATATATAGTATATTGATAAAAGCTGAATTAATGTAATTATAATAACTCCATGCTACTTATTATGTATCACGGCAGGAAATTAACCTTTATTTAATAATTAAAGTTTTCAAACATGTATACACAAAGCTGAAAATACGCATAGCAAACATCACCATGATATTCGTTTTTAAGATTAATAAAGTGAATAGGTCTATATATAGATCCCCTAGTCACGTTTTCTATTTTGTCTTAGACGAAATAATAAAAAATAACTTTCCTCAACATGTGGCTCAGTCTTTTGACAAGACTGACATTTAGATGCTAAATTTAAGTCATGGATGCAAACATTTATACTTTTTTTTACTCCAATTTTTATTTCGTCTAAGACGAGCTAAAATTTGTAATCGGATTTATTGTCTCCAAAAATGCTTTCTTTATTGACTTGTTTCTAAATTTCTCCACATCTGCAAGAATGCCATTGCTTTCAACATTTCTACATTGCAACATGTTTAAAACATTAACATTCGACTTATTTGAAAATCAATATAGATTTTGGAAGGTAATGTAGAAATATAAGCGTGTCAAGGTGGCGCCCTCCTGCGTTTTCAAATGGACTGCAGAAATGTACCGAACGTTAGATATTTTTCTTTTTACAGCTTTTTTATAAAAATGATTTCTTATCTTTAAGTTTCGCTGGTTTTACACTAGTGGCTTTGATAATATCACTAGCTTAGACTGTAGAAAAATAATGTTTCGCTTAGCGCTCCCCGGGCGGGCCAGTTTTATGGCAGCAGGTCTGATTTTTTTTTATGACTGTATGAAATAAGTAATAATAAAAATCAGTTTTTCCATTTATGCAATAAAAAAACTCAAGTTTGCTTCATTTTTTTTTTGCAGACTTTATTCGGTGAGAGGAAATGGGGAGGGAAAGCAAAATTGAGCTGCTGAACGACAATAATATATAATTTAATACATTATTTAGCAAGAAATGTCTGTTATAGAGGCTTAATGGAATTACTATAGCAAAACTCGTTATTCTGCGGTATAGATGAAAACTTTCAAAATATCTTTCAAACTCATCACGAGTTATTGATGTGCTGAATATAGCCACTATGCATTCTTATTCAGAAGATCAAATATCAAATTTATCTTCGGTCACGTTATCTATTTTGGCAATGCATCCTGAATGCCACCTGCTAGTGGTATTTAAATGAAGCGCCGTTATGATATGACCAATGCATACATGATGAAAACGAAGCGCAGTTACAGTATGATTGGGAGTTTTCAGATTCTAAATTTGAGCCATGTTTCAAAAGATTCTAATCAAGAATTGCTACAGTAAACTTAACGAAAATTCAATAAATGAACTTGATTCTCCCTTTCAAAAAATATCTCAGAATTCTGCAGGATTCACCCGGCTGATCGTATGCAGAATTATGGTGACTTTCTGTAAAAATCAATTATGTAGCATTTCTGCAGAATCAATTATGTTGCATTTCTGCAGAATCTAAAATTGCTAAATTTTAAAAAAATCGTTAGAGGAATTCTTATAACTTGCACTTGGCATTATACATACATTGTATATGGTACCTTATTCCGTAAAATGGTATTTGTACAATGTATATTGAAAATTAGCTGCAAGAAAGAAAAATGCAGCAGGCACCTTTCATCATGCAAATTTCTGCATGTATCTCTGCAAGAAATTCTGCAGAATTAAAGCGGATAGTTGTATCCCATGTTTTCTGTTTTAACAATACTGCATAATAGTTTCTGCAGAATATACACTGTGCCTATATCAACATCATCGTTAACAACATATTGTATTTCGAATAAATTTGGATATAGACCCTATTCCAATGGATTCGAAACAAACTTTTCCACTGCAAAAACTACAACAAAACCTAACTTAATTTCTTGTATTAGCATTATAAACATCACTTAATAAACCTATGCACCAGGGGCCACATTTTCAACCTCGTACAATCAAAATTTGCAACGCACTCCCGTCCCCTGATTGGATCTCCTCGATCACGTGATCGAATCCAACCAATCAGGGGACGGGAATGCGTTGCCAATTTTGGGTGAGTGAGGTTAGAAATGTGGCCCCAGGTTTCAGTCAGCGCCTACATGCAGTTTACTAAACCGGAGTTAATGTGGGAGACTGGGATGCGAGGGTATAGCCAAGACTTTTTGCTTTAAAAGTTGCTCCGATTAAACGTATCAACTTGACTTTGAAAAATCGTACAAGAAGAACCGATCTCGATGTAAATAAAAACAGCCAGGATTGATGATCGGAAGCAGGTAACAAAAAAACGTTCATCAATTAGACGCCAGCGCAAAACCATCACGAGCACGACGTAAAAGTAAAAAAAAAGACTTGTAGCACAAAAAAAACAGGAGAAAAAGTAAGACAATGCGCAGAAAAACAAGGTTCGGAAAATGCTCTTAAAACTGCCAATCGATCAGAGGTTTGCTCTGTAAGGCTTGCCTACTGCACATAAAGCCGCCATTACATTTTCGTCATGCAGGGAGGCTGTGCAATGTGTATCATATTCTCATTCCCCCGTCGCAACAAGGGGCATCCGTCCCTTCAGGATGCTGTTTTAGCAAGGGTGGCTGTGTAACGAGGTTTTCCACTAAAATGCACATCATTTTGCCAGTTCTCTCGCTTTCTCCCCGAGCAACGGCGCTCCGAGATTAGGCCATGAATGTGTCAATTGGCAGGGAGCGTGACAGGAGCGCCACGCGAAAATGCGTCTGGCTGACAGATTTTGAAACGCGAGAATGCAATATAGAAAAATCTCAATTTTCACTTTTTGGAGGGAGAACTTCCTCAATCAAATTCCGCGTGACAACAACAAAAAAAATCTAGCATGGCCAAAAAGTGGATGTCTGAAGTCATCATGCAGGAGTGATGCTGGTGCTTAGAGGAAACTGATAAACAGATGACAAGTTTAGAGAGGGTATATGGGCGACATGAAAACTGCATTTTAGGGTCAAGGGATCCATTAGCAGCTCTTTTGGTCCGATTCTGTGTAGATGGCCCCTAAGCTAAACCCTTTGCTAATTTACAACGGTAGTAATTATATACACTGAAACCGGGTATTAAACACGAGCTTGCACGTCATTAATCTTGTAGTGCCATTTAGGACATTTTCCTCATTGTGATACTGGAAGGCGAGGACACTGGAATTCGGTCGAGGTTACAGCAAATGCTGCAGCTATGCAGGTCAAAATACAATGGATGAGTGATAATTAAAAGGATCACTTTCTGTACGATGGCCACCACCAGTAAGCTTTGTGAAGGACATCCAAATATAAGTTGCAAGGAGTAAATCTGAGAATAGAGCATGGATCTTTTTGAAACTTTATAAACTTAAAAAGTATAAAGGGCCGCTGGAATAGATTTGAAACTTGAGACTTAAGGTTGTTAGGTACCAACCACAAATAACGTTTGCAAAGTTGGTCACTACATGTAATATAAATTGTAGAGAACGACATGTTGTTGACATAGGACTTGCTCTCCAAAAACTTCCAGCCATTGAAAGAATGCCTTGAAGCACTGAAAGATTCATTTAAGATTTTCAAAGGCTATACCCACAGACAGGTGGTCATTATACCTAACATTTTTATATATGGTAATGCATTGCTCTAAAACCATTTGATCACACAGATTAATTTAGCCATTATGGTTACACTCCAATAGGATCTCCTAATATTGGTGACCATAAGGAGGCGGTAATCATGTATGGTGGTCATTTTGCAAGGTTTTACTGTATATAATAACTTGATAGTAAGCCAGTATAAATCATATTAATTCAAACCGCAATAAGTAGACATTAAAATCACCCTGTATTTCACGATTTGGGATTAGAATTAAAATGGTATAATTCTGGTAAATTGGAACTGCACTCAGGTAGCGTGTCGACCAAAGGAAAAAAAATAATTAACTCCAATCTTATTAATACCGATATTATGGATTTATTCCTTTTTTTTACCTCGAAACGCATCCGTGCAATTTAGAGATTCATGATGGTGGCAGATCGCTATAGGAATGAAAGCAACAAAGTGTGAAAATGGATAAGGACCAGTGGCTAAGGCATCTTTCTGCTCCACTGGAATGGTCGTATTATAGCGAACTACAGTGTGTAATTACCACGCCAGAGACGAGTAGAGTAAGCATGGCAGAAGAGTATATTGCACAAGTCCCACTGGTAATACTGCTGGTAGAAAAAAAAAGTACACAAGGGTTTTCTACATTCTGAATATATCACGCTAGCTGTGGGTTTTGCCCTTTGGCTTTTGAAGTAAATTCTGCTGTGAAATAACGCTTCATGAAGTTTTATTCCTTGGCTTTTTTTGTTTAAATATGTAACCAGACCACACAAAAAATCCATTTGAGATACTTGAACAAAGAGTAGTTAAGCAGAAATGAATTTAAATTTAACCTTCGTGAAGCTTGTCTATAGGAAATGGGCATTTGCATGGAAGCCAATATCGTATTTCCATTTGGAGCAAATGTTTCAATTCAATAACTTGGTATGATTAAAGGCAGCATTGATGAAATTCTCCATGTGTAGAATCCTTGGCAACATTTTACACTTCGGTTCTTTTATATGCAAAGTAAATTTAATATACTGTATAGTTAAATTTCAAAACAAAGTTAGAAAAATGGTCCTATAACAGTGCTTTAGCGATCCACATAATACATTGATGTGAGTATATGAATTCAAAATTTGCATTGTTACATTTTGGAACAAACATGTCTGGAATACCATTTTATCATCAACCAGTTGTCTGTTTCCCAAGAATTAAATAGTAGTCTCGCATATTTCAAAAGAAATGTGCCCATAAGCATCTTTCTATATGCATGACAATTTTTCTCGAAAAGCACACTTCAATTAACTTAATCCCAGACTAGTAAGAACAAGAATATATATATTCATGCTGAAAACTGCAAGATGCCTGTAGTATTAAGTATACTTTAGAGCATACTAATATGGTGAAAGAAATTTAAGTACACGTACATGTATATGAAATGGCAAGTACAGCGTCTTTACCAACAATAAGACGATAAAAAATACTCCGTATATAACTTGTAAGAAATTCAACAAAATAGTGTTTTTGCTGCATATACGAAGACATGGCACCGTTCAACTGGTTGTTGAAACTTCACGTTTGAAGAAAATAATCGAATAAAGTTATCAGCCGAAAGAAAGCAACCTGAATGATTGTTGGACGTGAGTAGCTTACTAAATTCTAGAAAATGAACAATATCGAATTTTCTATACATCCCGTGTACGTTTTCAATGGCTGTTGTGCTATTTACGATAGACATTGCTTTTTCGAGCGCATACAAGTACAATTGTAACGTGTTGTTTGAAATTGATGTTTGACAAAGCCAGTTAACGAATTTTACAATTACTTTACAATTTATATATAGCGATAGTTGTCGTTTTACTCAAGCTATCAACAAAAATAACAAGTGTATTTTCGATTATGGATTCTATAAACCTCCCACTAGCAACTGTCACGATTTCTATTTTTGACTTAGACGAAATTTAAATCGATCAAATTCCTGGCACCATGTGGATAAAATGAATGACCCTGCCAAATTTTTAAAAAAAGATAAGAAACCGATTATCAGTCACTTGATAATCAGTATACATGGAAATCTCCAAAAGCATATAACAAAATGTTTTAATCAAATCATACACATGAAGACTAAACAATTTACTGTAGGCGATACGATATGATTAAGAAAATATTATAAACATGGATTTTCGACACCCTGTAAGCTTATGTGCATGCATGGTATACCGTACACAATGATAATCATCGGGCTATAGATGCCACAATACAGTTTCCTAAAAATCAATAATTACTGTATAGATGATAAATATGCTAATTATACTTTGTTTTAGGCCTATTTACGAAGATGGTTTATTGTATGCAAAATGATAATGTCGATATGCATAAACCAAAGTGTTCGCATGAGATGGTGCGCAACTCTTTGCTTTTTAGATTGCTAAGGTTTTTCAAACAATTGATTCTTTGACTGTGCATGTCGGAAAAAGCTTTGCCATCAGTTTCTGAAATCAGGTTAAATTTTTTTTGACTTGCAGTATTAATTTTTTATCGTGCTTATCCGCTTAACGCGGCTTTGCTTTCAAAGGTTCTATTCATTTTTCTTCATTTGATTACATGTAGGCAGTGATTCCCGACATCAAACTGTAAAATATGTTATTTTTCGTCTCGGTTTACGAGTTTGGCAAATTCAATCATCCAATTCTTCAGCAATTTTTTTTTCTTTACCACTCAACTGGTTTTTTTTTTCTACACTGTACTAGTTCACATAATACGTGCCTTGTTGAAGAAATCTCATCAGTTTCCACTAAAGTTAAAGGTTGCATAGGCCAGCAATTAACGGCCAATTTCTAGAAAATACTTGTTGATGTCTAAACGATGTCAGTCCGAATGATTGTACAATTGGAGTGGCAGCTAGTCTAGAATGTTTAGACAATAAGAACTAATGACAATACATATGCGGTATTTAAAATATATTAAAGGGACCTATATGAATTAAATACGAATAATATACATGCATACATTATTTATTGTGGTATGTATGATAAAGATTAAACAAATTTATATAACCTTTTTATTCTTTAACCTAATGTGGGGTAATCATGCCTTTGAATTAATTATGTACCCATAATGCACCCATTATAGAAAAGCTAATTTAATTTCCTTGCATGGGGAAAGGGCAACATTTTGGAATATTGGACACCCCTATGTTTTTCTTTGGCTGGATGAATGTATTGGTGGAAAATTTAAGAGCAATCAGGTGAGTGGATCAAATTTAGTTTTTACCGAGTTTTTAATACATGCGTACACACCACACATAAGCTTATATATACACACAGACTGTTCTTCTGTATATAGATTTCAAAATTAAGACTATGACAGACCCTTTTTATAGTTTTATTCTTAGTCTAAGATCTTGTCTGATGAAACGTATCCTAGTTTTTGTAATCATATACGATCAGTCACACACTTTCTGAAGGAACTTTTAAAAAGAATTATGATTATGATCATATCCAAGTACACAATGGCCTTAACCGACTCCAATATAAAAAAGTTTGGATCTCTATGTAAACCATTATTAATTTACCACCATGTTCCCACTTGTGATGAACTACAGCATATAAATTGTTTACCCATACAAAAATAATGAGCAGAAATTGAACAGAAAAATATCCTAGTGTATTTTCTGCAGAAACTATTATGCAGAATTCTTAAAATAGAAAACATGGGATTTAACTTTCCATTATAATTCCGAAGAATTTCTTGCAGAGATAAATATATGCAGAAATTTACATGATGAAAGGTGTCTGCTGCATTTTCCTTTCTTGCAGTTAGTTTTCAATATACATTGCACAAATACCATTATACTGTACAAGATGCCTTATATAATGTCAAGTGCAAGGTATAAAAATTCATCTAAAACTTTGTTTTAATTTAGCAATTTTAGTTTCTGCAAAAATGCAACATAATTGATTTTTGCAGAAAAAGTCACCATAATTCTGCTGACGATCAGCCGGGTGAATCCTGCAGAATTCTGATTTTTTTGTATGGGTAAAAACAGAGTTTGCTTAGTTTTATAGACCATGTACGTTATTTCAAAATTATTTAAAACATAGTTTGGTGTTCTTCACATAATGCGTTGTTTTAAATTGAATGACATTAATGAGAGGATTTTGCATGCCACCAATGCACATCATTTTGGTCAACAACTGCAACTTGGAAACTATTTCAATTTGAAACAGACGAAATCTGCCAACGAAAAAAATTGCTCACAGCCTAGCTTCTAAATCTTTCTAATATACCAGTAACTGAATTTCCATGAAAAGAATAAAATAGCGTGGCCTATAATAAACCCGCGAAATAAAGTAGGCCTATACCCATTGAAGGACTATAGAAAGCATTAGCCGATCGATTCCAATATCTCGGTGTTTTCATCATGAATAATATATTGCTGCTTACTCGTTTTGGTGGAAAATGGGTGGAAAAGACAAACAGCGTTTCGCGATCCTGAACGTTTTCTAGTAGTCAAAAGAAACCATAAAATAGCGAAATTTCGATATTTCAAATTGAAGTTTTGTACAGGCGCGTGATGTGTTCGTCTAAATCAATATTGATTTAATTTCTAGTCAGGATTCGTAAAAAAAGAAACAAATTCACTTAACGCTTTAAGTGCATAAATTCTATGTAAAAGGTGAACACCGAATGCGATAAAACATGATTGGAGAGTTCCAGGAACTTTAGCTCCATAAATATTCCGAATTATTGTCTGGGTGAAAATCATGTCGAACGGATAACATTATTCAACTTTTCTAAGCTGGTTTTATCAAATATTATCGCCTAGTATATGAAATTCAAAAGTGTAATTTATGTTTGGAAATAAAACGCTCAATTTGCTTACTTTAAATGATTTGCTTTTACCCAATTTCGTTTTATGTGCACATATAAATGTATCTTATGTTATGTATACTGTAAACTAAAATTGTAGATATGTAACCACACATTTTTAACAAAGAATGAAACACGTTCGTGAGCAAATAAACTGGATTGAAATAGTATAATGCAACATTCTATAACAATATCGAATTATACATACTTAAAAGTACATCCCCAATCTGTGAACGATACACAGAGATGGAGAAAATTATAATAAAAACATTTCTATAATAATCGGATGATAAATCATCTTTACTATCTGTATAGCCTTGGCCATTCCTGGAACTCCCTCTAAAGCTATACAAAGCAATATAAAAGTTTCCTTCACGAAAACTGATATAAAATTTCTTTAAAAGAAGAATGAGGCTGTATTGAATGCAAATTGACCAACGATATGCTATGTCGTTTTTTTTACTGTTTATATATAAGCTTATAGCACGGGACAAATACTATATAAACAGGGTTAAACTGTACTTTGCAGTTCTTAAAAATAAAAATTTCTATTATTTCATTGTATTAAAAATTAAAAGAAGTAATTAAAAGATTTTATGCTTCATGAGATTAGACAAAAACATCAACATCATTCAATAAAAGCACTGAATTAGACTAATTGATGATGATAAGAGCCTTCTGGCAAAAATGCCTTTTCCACTGTACTGCAAAATAATTCCCTCCAGGGAATTAATTCTTTAGGAGAAGGTAGCCGAAAAAAAACTCGAGCAGACAAGACGTTTTTTATATATATATATTAAAACCTAAGTTTTATTCCAAGGAACATTTGATATTAACGTTTTGAAACATAGAAAAACGCTTTTATAGAACTTTGAAAGTTTTTCAAAAATGCCCTACCAACTATAGATGATGGAAACCCTTGTCCCAAGCCAGAGATCAGCAGCCACTGCAATGGCATGAATATTACTGTTTAAATATTAATTGGGGAAGTTTAATACAGTAGAACCTGCCTAAAATAATCCTGTATAAAATAATATTCTCTCTACAATAATAAAATGTGCCGGTCCCGACTTGGAACCCTTGTATAAAATACATGTAATAAATCTCCATAAAGTGATATTTAATAATTGTCATTGGTCCCAGTGATTTTTAGGAAAATATCAACAATTGTACAGCAAAAAAATATCAAACATGGAAACAAAAATAGCAGGGAGATCGATGCAGGGCAGTTAAACTTTGCTTGTGATACCAAATAACTAATGACTCATATATACATGTACACACATATAAGGATTGAAAAAACTGGGAAATTCCCTATTTTGCAACTCTGTAAATAGTGTCGACCAATAGCTATAGAGTGACTCGTGAAGGATTCAAAAAGGAAAAATTCCTTATTATGCAGCTGTCTAGACTGTACAGTGGCGAGAGAGCGAATATTTGGAATATGTGAGTTTGCCATATCACAATGTTCCAATATCCCATAATCAGTATGAAGAATCAGTATCAGTATGAGAATCAGTATGCTCACTCTTGTCGGCACCTTTAAAGTTTGGGTTGCCCAAAAAGTCCCGACTATTGCCGACGCGCTCGCAGTGCACCATAGTGGCGAAGTAGCGGAACATTTCACCTACGTATATACTGCGCATGCGTGGCAATTTGATGGAATAGAATGACACTGATAGAATAGAATAGAATTTTCAAATTTCAAAAAACCGACAAGGTTGGCTTAGTGGTTATGCTTAGCCCCTTGAACTCGGGAGACCCGGGTTCGAACCCCGGTTGGCTATCCTGGTTGTGGCTTTTCGTGGTTTCCCACAACCTCCATTAATCGCCCATATAGGCTCAAAAGGCGAATGCCGGGTTAGTGCCCCGAAAAACGGCCACGACCTTATAAAGTTCACCTTAAAAAATCTGGCACTTTGCCCCCTGCCACATGGCATATTACATGCTGACTGCCGGGTAAGAAATTGAATTGAATTGAGCACGTGATGCTTTACTTTGTTATTTTACCAGCAGGTGACGATACTAGCGCGTTGGCATTAATAGTCGGCCATTTTCAGCCACTCAAAAATTTCTCTAGTGAGCATTAGACTGAGCATACTGGTTCCTATACTGTGCTAGAAGTCCCTCGTGTGGATATAAATATAATTTCATTGTAGTGTGCTCTTTAGTTGAAATTGCTCCATATGATAGCCTATGCCAAAACCGTTCAAACTCTTCCCATACGTAAAACCATTCACGAATGGATCATGAATGCACGAAGAGCTTAATTCAAAATAAGTCTAAACACAGTGTTTATGGTTGTACCAATTTAAATACAGGCTTCGTGTTATATTCACGAGGAATTAGCAATAGGCCTACAGCTGAATTGATGAATTACGTATAGGCTGCTCTATAGTAGAGTTCTACCTATAGTGCGTTTCTCATTTTTGTTCCAAAGAAGCTCTACAGAAGCAAATGCTTGCAATTTAAATGAAATCCTCTCATACTCATGTCATCGCTATCGAGTGCAGATTAGGCTTGTTTACCGAGCTGGGTTGGGCTTAGTATTTCCCGCCTTGTTAGAAGCGCCATGAACTAGGCCACCCAAGATGGCGTCCAAAGGACGATTTAACCAAGTGTTTTGGCAATAATGCTTAACTTATCCTATGCTTTTGCATACGAGATCGCTGTTGCCATGGTAACAGCGACACTACATCTTCAAATGCAAACGCTAAGTGGCCTGCTGGCAACAGATTAGTCCTACGCTTTATTTCATAATGACTGTTGTGAAACTGAAAATGTAGACCTATACAATATAAATCTCAAAATCTGGAAAGGGCATGCACATATTATTTAGTTCGATACTAAGTGTTTCAGTGATTAAATGCCATTTAGATGAGGGAAGAAGGTGGGATGTAGTGTACTTAACAGCTTATAGGTTTTCTTGGAGAAACAACATATAGGAAAAGAAAATGTTTGCTCAGAATCATTTCCATCATTTCTTGTGTACACAAGGCCCGGATTTTATCGAAATGTATACCAATTTTATGTACCATTTAAGCATTGCCTCGGGTATTGCAGATTGAAAGCGGAAAAAAATATTTCTTTCATCGTCAGTATACGGAAAAGCCATTTCTTACTTACGGAGAATCCATTTATATCTTGCAAACAAATTGCCTTTTTCAGAGTTGGACACTGAAATAACAACCGAATGCGTATCCCAGATTCGTCAAAGACGATTTTTCGTGGAATGCGTCACTTAGATCAAGAGTTTTTGAGGTATTAAAATCTAACGCGCCAATGCACATGAAAATCACCCTAACAGATCAGAAAACGTGCAATGCAGATAGAATTTCAATATACTTTAGGTGTAATAAAAAATATGGAATCCTCCTCCAATCACGATGGTACTATGAGATTTTTAACGAACTTATCGGAATCGAAAATGTGAATTTCGAGGACATTAAAGGAACTAAAAAATGTCATTTAAGTGAAAATTTCAGTATTTGTACAGGTGAGCATAAAGCCTCCTAATGTTTGGGGCTGGAAAGCAATTTCTGAAATTCAAGTGTAAACCCATTATTATTTCAATATTTTTCGAGTTAACCATTGGATAACCACTTTGGGATCTATATGTGATATCTCAAGAGTTTAAAATCCTTAAAATGCTGATTTCAATTGTTAGGTTTTATTTGAAATTGCATATAGTTGTCACAAACATGTATTTGTCTGTTTAAGTCTGTAGTTATATTTAAAAAAAAAAAATGTTTGTTTTATGTCAAAATTAATAAATTTTTCCATATTCAATTTAATTCAACTCTGTTATGAAATTTGTTCATTGTATATTGACTTCATATATCGATTTAGGCATATAGTTACACCCAAAACATTAAAAAATGTCATGTTATTTTCAACCAATTTCATTCTATGTTGATATTGATAGTGTTTAATATTAAATTTACATTTTATTTGTTGCATGCAAAACAAATAAAGCATTTCCTTGTTAAAAAAATAATTAGTTATAATTACAATTTGTCATCATTGGATACCAATATTACTCATGTACATTAGGTTCAAAAACTTAGGGCCATGCTAATTAATGAATATAAAATCTATGTTAAATTTTAGAAATAACATGTTAAGTTTAAAGTTATGGAATGAATCCCTATTTTTATGGACTGTAAGATTTTATCAATTACAGTTATTATGAATTAGTTTGATATTTAATTTCTTATTTAAATAAACGAAAAAATTCATTTTTAATATCTAATAAAAACTGGATTTTTCTTTTCTAAATACATGTATTTACAAAGATGGCTATTTGTTCGTGCTCATCGTAAAACTTTATGACCAAAGTGTAAAACGTAATAAACTAAAATAAATCATTACTTGATTAATAATGAAAATATAAGACTAAGTTATGCAATATCTATTTGATTATTTGTAATATTTCTTTTTCAAGATGATGATGATGACGACGAAAATTTTAATTCATGTCTTGGTTTCACTGAAATATGCATTATTTCCCCCAACCCACATGCTAACAAGATCGTCATTAAAAAAGATGATATAAAACATACCAACTACAACTTGGTAATGAAAAATTAAATCCCAGGATTTGCTAAACGCGAGCATATTTGATTATACGCAGAAAAACAGCATCGCTATTTTGAGAGAAAACTGTAACGCTTTACGAGCGCATCTTAGATCATAAATTTCTGAACCCTTATTTTTATTTATAAAGAGCCATTTACTTAGAAGCGAGCAAAGGTGTTTCTGCTATTACGACGGCCATTTGCCCCCAAAAAATTCAAGAAGACAAAAGTCCCAGCGTGCCACTTTCAACTTTTCAGCGGCTTTTTCCCAGTTAGTATAACAAAAATTTTAATTCAATATAGATCAACCGGTGATGTTTATGATCGGATCAAGCCATTTTTCGAACGTGATCCGAATTGAAATAACCCAGTTTATACGCCAAATCTCAATTTCGCATCATAATATGCGTTCCGAGAAAAACTTTTTTCATATATGGCTTCATGATGCTTATTCATCTCGTGCTGCTTTTTCAGATCAGCTCTATACAATTTTACATGGAATCTCATTTCGCGTGAAACTATCATATTGCATCTCATTTTACATGTATAGGGCGAATCAAATTTTCAAATTTAGGAACGTGTGATGCGTTATTTTTAACATTTCTTTCAAAGTTTCCTATCATTTACACATAAAACAACACATGAGTGTTTTGTACAGAAAACCATTGTCTTGTATAAAAAACCTCTATGTGTATTGTACAAAAAACCTCTATGTGTCTTGTACAGAAAATTTCCAGTATGTTTTAGAATAAATTGGTATGTCTTGTACAGAATATTTTGGTATGTCTTGTACAGAATACATTGGTATGTCTTGCACAGAATACATTGGTATAGATTGTACAGAATACATTGGTATAATACTTTTGTATACAGAATGCATTGGTATAATACTTTTGTACAGAATACATTGGTATAATACTTTTGTACAGAATACATTGGTATAATACTTTTGTACAGAATACATTGGTATGGTACTTTTGTACAGAATCCATTGGTATGGTACTTTTGTACAGAATACATTGGTATGGTACTTTTGTACAGAATACATTGGTATGGTACTTTTGTACAGAATACAT
>JAQGCC010003338.1:0-15641 GCA_034698905.1 Xestoiulus laeticollis
TCAAGATGGAGGACAACATACACACTATAAAAGTGAAGCCACTTTGAAACGAGGTGCAGACGACAGAAAGACTTGATACACATCAAGTGGAGCAGACAACTTGATTGGATTCGCGCAACTCGATCAAGACTTGATATACCTCAGTGCACTTGATTTTGTCGGTGTGAAGAAGGTGTAACCATAATAAAATCAGCTTCTGGTTCATTCTGGTTTTTTAAAAAGCAATTTGTCTAAAAATTGACTTTATGTATACTTTAAGAAATATTCATATGAATATTTATTACTCTAATATAAAATATTTATAACATCAATTTCCAATAAACCATATAGCCACCAAATCACACTAGGCCCACTAGATAAATTCTTGAATTTATTACATTTGTAACTCATGGATTATTTATAGAACCAAAATCATAAATTCTCAGGTTCACCCTGTAAATTGGGAAGCTTACAGCCAGAATTATCTATGCTGTATTTCTAATTGACTTACACTGAAAATATTCAGCCCTCAAGTATTTTAAGCACTCAACGAAAATGCTTCTTTTTTAAAGCTTCATCCACTCTCTCATAACCCCAAGGATAAAAAAAAAATTCATTTGAGGCAGTTTCACAATTTCGCTTTTATGGCAATTCTAAATGTATGCAACCCAATTTTTTTTTCACGGTTGCCAATTTTATTTTCCTCGAAAATGATATTACCCAGTGTTCACGTTGACATAAATAAAAAAAAGGTTCAAAAGTCGAAAGCTGATATTTCACATATCCCAGCAATCCATAGAGCATACATGTAATATATAATAGAAATGCGCTAGCGCTTTATATGTATAGGTATAAAAGCGATATGAAAAATGGTAAAAATAAAATTCGTTTGCTACATATACGGACATTGGGACCGAATGATTGAAATGTCAGCTAAATCAACACGCCGCTTACATTAGCTTTCTTAGGGACCTCTTTTACGAGAAATCACACTGTGCTAAAATCAGTAGGGAAGAAAAAATACGAACCACTTATGGAAAAATACGAGTTTCCAAGAAATAAATTGTGATGACAAGAAGAGGAAAGAAAAGAATTTACAGATCTTTCCAACTTCAAGATGCCAAGATCCGTGTAACCCAAACGCCATTACACTATTAGGATTGTTTCTACCAGACAGGGAATCTAAAAACGTTTAACAAAAGTGGTGAAAGGGTGAAACGAGTTAGAAAACAAATGGACAAAAAAAGTCTAAGGCTGGAAGGAATAAGTATCGTTAAATCTTAAGTGAAGTTATCCTAAAAAAATAGCCCTGAGCGATTGAGACAGTAAGATCTTTAGCAGTAAGATCATCTTGTCATTCCAAACCCTATAACCATACTTATAGCACTATATCTAGGCTCAATTGATCTGCATATCAGGAGTACGGTATATTTCAGATTTGTTTCAACAATGGATTCTGGTAAATATACTCGATAGCATTACTATAAAAATCAAGAGTCAAATTCAGGAGATATGATTCAGTTATATACTAAGTACCCTAAAGTGCATTATATGTTCTTGTAGTAGTTGCTTCAGATAACGTCAACTCAAATTGATAATATCATATCCACCAGCATAAAATCATATATTTACACTCAAAACATGATCTGATAGTTTTGAAAGGAGATTTTCCTGAAAGTTAAAGTAGCTTTAAGGAAGGTAAAACCTGCCAAAGGTGACCATCCAAGAAAAAGGAAATGTTGGTCACTGAATACAGGTGGTCACTTTACAGATAATAACAATGAAATACATTGTATTTGATATTTATACAATGGGCCAGGACAATTAACTGAAGTTTTGTTCATAATATACAGCACACTAAAAACGTTGGGTTAAAATTCAACCCAATATTGAGTGCTATATGGACATATCAACTTTGGGTTAACATTAGGTTGAATTTAAGTATAACAACCAAATGTTGGGTTAAAGTTACCCAACGTTGAGTTACATTTATTAATACAGGTATAAAATTGAGTATACAATTCTGGCACTTTGTGCCCTGCCACATGACACACTACATGCTGACTGCAGGGTAAGGAATTGAATTGAAATATTGGTTAAAATATATGCCCAGAATTCGGTAAAATGCGAGGTTAGTGTTATTTATAATCAACTCATAATTGCGATCTTAATGAGTTGATTATAAACAACACAAACCTCACATTTACCCAATTCTGGGCATATTTTATCAAAAACCTGTGTTAATAACTGAAAACCAACTATGGGTAACTTTAACCCAACATTTGGTTGTTACACTTAAATTCAACCCAATGCTGGTCTGTCTATATAGCACTAAATATTGGGTTTAATTTTAACCCGACGTTTTTAGTGTGTGTATTCAAAAATATTGCCTTTGTCCCTTGCTAAAATATTGCTGGAAAAACAGGTCATGTTTGAATTACTCCAATCTTTTTTCTACAAGTTATATAACATTCGTGTTTGTGGTCAAATTATACATGTAGATGCAAATTTCTGTTGAATCATGGAATCTGTTGAATACATTAGGGTTGTATGTTTTTTACATTGCACATGAACTTAAAGTCTTAAACTAGTCATTGAACTTTTTGAAATCGAGAACATGTCTCAGAGCTAAGATCTTCATAATAAAGGCATTGAAAGAGTCATTTTCAGAGGATGTGAAACTGTCTTGGCCAATTAATTAACCATCGTTCTGTTGGTAAGACCAGCGGATAAATTTCCCATTAAAGATTAACATCGATGCCAATTCCATTTGACCAACTATTCCCATGACAAAAGTCTGTAGCAATTATGTGTCTGCGCCATCCCTGTCAGAGGCCATCGTTGATAAGTCAATGGATTTCTATTCTTCGATGGATGGGATGCTAGCTCTTCACATAGGGAAATCGAAAGGAAAAAAAAGATAAGTAATTTTCTTAGAATTATATAACGCTTTGAAGTTATAGAAATAGTTTGGATTATTTATAGTAGAAGCGTTTTGAAATTGTGGTATCGTGTTCCAAGTGGTTTCCATGACTTTTCAGAGCTTTTGACTTATGACTTTTGCATGGAATTCATGATTTCAAATATAATTTCTTCAAATGCTTGATGGAATTAATAAATAAATATTTTAGAATATGAGTTACAGTATAATCTAAAGCTCAAGTCTTAAGGGTCCTCAGACTTTAATAAGAGTGTGAAAAAGGATTTAAATATTTCAAGCATAAGCAATAGGGGAACTCAAACAGAATTGCGTACTCGAATTATCCAAATTTTATGGAGTCTAGAAGCCATAGTTGGACAGCAACAATAGGAACTCACGTATATTAATAAACGTTGTTGTATAAAAATGTTTTCAGCTATTTAATATAAAATGAAAGTGCACATATCAGTAAATACATGTATTACATAATTGCATGCTGTACGCTTCAAAGATTTTGGATTCCGCCTTATACATATTACAATTACAATGTATGAGATTCTATAATGCTCCCATAAGATCCGACTTATCCCATAGTACCATAAAAAAATCCCTTAAACAATGGGTTCACGTTAGGTCCCGGCCAAACTTGTCCTATGGGTTTCACTATAATCTCAGCAATCTCATTAGATTTATAGGATTTTGCTATGGGGCTGCATGTATGGGAATTATCTACATGTACATGTATATGGTTTATGCACTTATTTTTTCCCACGTTTCCTAATGCCATGTTGTGACTTGTCCTTTCAAATTATTAGTTGACGTTGTTCAGAAGAAGGTCTACCCAATAAAATTATTATCCTCCCTTTGTAGCCATGCACATCACTATTTCATATATTTACTCACTAATTTCCTCAATGCACTCAACTCCCTTAATTATATTTTGTCTGAAACCCTTGTTGCTCTATTAAATTCATCAGTACTTGTCCTATCCCCGCTTTGAATACCATGATTGCATATTCCAGTCAGTATATTTATTCAAAAAAAATGTCCTGCTTTTGGTGGAAGACTCATAAAGTCACGTTCTTGTTCATAGTTTCATGTGATGAATGCGTGCTTTATTAAAACTTCCTTATGAGCAATTTCTATTTGTTGTCCATGCCTTATGCATGAAAATCAATACCGCATGCTGCCTCTCACCAGGATAGTTTCATGCTTTAGAAGATATAGTTTACTTAAAATTCTTTTAAAAAAAATACCAACAGGCCCCATAAATATCTACAAATGTATACCTCATCATGGTTTATTCATACTGGAAAAAAAAACCACACACTTGAAATTGATCTAGTCTATAAGGTTGTCGTTAAATGAAATTAATAATAAGTAAACTAGCATTATTGCTGTGCTCAATATAGGAAAGTGGCCTACGAAAAACACGTTATCGAATTGCATCAATTCATATATAAACGGTAGAGGATTTTGAGAATTTATATGTTGTCATAGAGGGCCATTTGTCTGATCCAGTACTACATGAATTGACATTTTGCTCGTAACTGGCTGTATACTAGTTTGTTACTTTAGAGTCCAATTCAGCAAATTCTCTGCCGTTATGTGCCTATTATCTGCCTGTTTTGAGAAATGATGATCCGGTTGTAAACGACATCGAAACTGTTGTAGTGTAATGTGCACCCTAATCAAACTGATTGGATTAATCAATTTTATTATCCGTTTGGAGTTGCACCAGAGCACTCTCCATGGCCATGGCTTGGAAATGTGGTTTGTTAAATCGTGATAGTTCCTGACACTAGCGTACATATGCCTCTCAAGCGAAATCCAATTATGTATTGTGAAGCATTTTCTGTACATGTATATACATTTATCCCAGTTTGGAAAGGCGTATCATGCATACATTGTTAACTGCACTAATCTTCAATTCAATTCAAATCTATAGCATAAAATTGGCATAGAAATGTCGGATGGTTGAGTTAATTTTTTCGCTAAAACTATAATGGGTTACAAATTGGTAAGAACCTTGTATTCTTGTTTTGTATATCATTTTAATTCATAAAACTAAATTTAGAAAATTATTATTTCAGAGTTTCTATACCAATAGGAATATAGCGGAAAGAAATTCAATACCTTTAATAAAATGTCTGAATTTGCATAATATAGTATTATGTAGAATTATTAGGTTTATGCAGTGAGAGTATTGTTACATTTACTCTAGGGGCCTATACTAATAAATACAAACTTTAAGTTGTTCTTTGAGTTAGGAAGTACTCAGTGAAATGTTCTTATGTGATATATTTTAGGAGAAACATGTAATGTGTTGCTAATTTCCCATTTTGTAATTCATAATACTTTTAGCCAGAAATACACGGATCTGACTATTATTCCAATTTTCATATGCATGCCATTTCTCATTCTTATTTTAAACGATTTCTTTTTAGTACATTTAATATTTTTTTTTATCAGAATTTCAATATTATCAATGTTTCCATATCACGAATTTCCAATGTGTTATATGAATTTTAATTCATACATATAGCATGTACAATGTAGTAGCATAAACAATAATATATATGCTATAACATGTATACATATGTGCACGAACAACATTGCATGCATATATAGTTTCGTTTTGTATTACAAAAACAAAAAACGACCGATGTAAAAGTATTATTAAAAAAGTTATTGATTTAACGCTGTAGACTTTTAGTTATTATAAAGAGAATAAAGCAATTATTTTTTGTACAAGTATACAAGTAATTGACGATTTATTAGCTTACGTAAAACTGTAGTGCTGAAATCGTCAAGAAAATGCTTATATTAAGGCCACGTCTAAATATTACCTGATATTAAATTACTATATTTGATGAGGTTGTTTTCTATTAATTGTCAAACTGTACTAGCTTGACACACTTTGGCAAAACAAAATTGTCATTGAATCTGATAGTTTTACCCTATGTCTAAATGAAGATGAATAAATTCACGAGATGTTAGTTCGAAGTCCTGTATCATGTTAATTTATTTACTAATGGCCGGTTTTACCAACGCTGGTAAAATCTGTGGTCAAGTAACCTGTAGTCAAACTTTGACCACAGTTTGACCTCCCGGTCAGTTGTTTGGGTTTTACCAACTGACCTCTGTTGGTAAAACCGAATCGGAGGTCAAACTGTGGTCAACTGCAATTTGACCAGAGGTTAAGTTTAACCTTCGTTGGTAAAACCGGCCATTAATGAAATACAATTGTCAAATTGTATGTTTGATAATGTTTATTATGTACATTGAAATTGCTGCTGCTTAATTTATTTTTAGAAAGTGTGTTTATGCACTTGGATACTTTTGCAACTCACTAGATTACATCTTGCCTATACAGTACAATTGTATTTAAATCTTATTGCAAATTGTCCGAAATTGGTAAGATATAAAGTTTAGTGATAGTTTCTGCTAAATGCATAGTTTGAGAATTTAAAATCGTTCTGGAAGCATTATATCAACTAGTAATGCCAATCATTTGTATGCAATAGAAGCAAATTCTCATAATTGATCATGTACATTATATAAGCTTAAGTATTTTTTTTCGATATACAATACACGTGTTTCCTAGAATTAAGACAGGATTCAATGAATACAATTTACAAAATATACATGTATTTGCATCAAATTACATGGAGTTCATTTTGAATTCAGTAGGAAAATGAAGACTTGATTAGATAAGCTTATACAATTACACTTAAGTATACCATATAGATATAATCTACAGGTATATTATACTGTATTATAATTCATACAATATGTATACATATACATCAATATATGACCAATATGCTGAAGAAATCAAAGAAGTTTGTCATATTGATTTTATTTTTCTGCAATAGATTATAAGTTCTCCATACAAACTCTATTCCATACACTTTCAGAAGCATATAATAATTATATTGTTTTATCCGACTTTTGGTTTAGTATATATATATATATATCAACACTCCAAGCAAGCAGCTATATAAGCAATGTTTTCATTCATGACACGAAGCTTTTAAATCTTGCATTCCAGTTCAAGGAGGGCATTAAAAAGCCGTTTTGGATGAGTTAAAACTCTAGACAGCCATATGAAAAGCCTCACTTGTGGTTTGTCTAGCCTTTTGCTTCGTCCAATTGTCTTTTGGAACCACATGCGGCTCTCGGAATATATAAAATAAAGCCAATTGTCCGGAAGTCTAAACAGAAGGTGCGTTGGCCGGTGTGCTTTTGCAGAAACGAGATTTGCACTAATTTATCTGCTTGGACCGCTGTTTCCTAATGGCCGTCGAGGGTATAAGAAAGGACTTTAACGGCCTCCTGAATTCAGTTTAGTCTGGAAATCCTTATTTTTTTTTTTTTTACAATTGCAGCATCGTTGCAAGTATGATGCTTCTTGGAGTATACATGGGGGTGTGCGATGATCGGAGACATCTTTATGTTCATGTAGACTAAAATGCCATTAAAGATTGGGAAACGAGTGAATGGTCAGAAGTTATTGTACAATCCGGTTGGGTCGATTTTTTTTTACTTTATTTCGACCGCAATTAACTCTTCTTGGCTTCCTTCGAAACTGGCCTTCTCAATGGTCTTAAAGGCAATGAAGAATTTATATAATGATCCTCCTCACTTCCAATTGCAAGTTCTTCCTAGAAAAGCGACTGCAACCGAGATAAAAACGATGCATTGTGTGTGATAAATTCACGGGTGCAATGCTTGCAAAACTGCATTTGCTATAGCGAAAGTTTCAATAGCATCGTGCTTCAAACTGCTATACCTATAATCGTTCTAGATTTCCCTTCTGTCCTATACCTCATCGACGTAATATACCAAGGCTCTCCCATTTTCCTATGATTTACTTGCCATTCGACGATATCAGCTAGCTTTAAGAAATGTTTACAGTACATAAATGTTGTTTGGGGAATTTTATCCATTATTATTTCCATGGAAGTGAGTTTCATAAACTATTTACTCTGGGCAAATAGACTTGTTATATATTATAGGTCGTAGAAAATTGGGATATGTCTCAATCATTTCTCAATAATATGGCTGCAGAAGAAATGTATTTTTCTGTATGTACCGGTTTTTATACTTGGTTCTACGTGTATGCACTTATTATGGGTTCTCGTGAGCTCGAATGATGTAGTTACTTACTTTTTCCCATTAAGTGTCACATATAGAAATTCTTGGAAGATATAGCTATTTTCCTTTTACAAATGTACATGTATTAATATTCCTGATGTGTACTTAATGAGAGATTTATTATGTAGATTTCATCATTCCCAAGTGAAAAAATTGAAGCAGTATCATATAGAGAAAAAACTAAGAATAATGAGGTTCTGAGACAGTTATGGAACCAAATGACACTTATCCCAATATCGAAGTGTTTATTCTATAGTACTATTTATACCATGAGTCCTTTAATAATAATTGTATTCATAGGACTACCCTAAGAAAAAAAGGTGTTTGTGTCACCCAATAAACTGTCATAAATATAACTTATATTTTGGATCATGAAACACCTTTATATACTGAATTAAGGATTTCTAAGCACCTTTTTAATAAAATGCGCTGTATATTAATTATCAAAGTACCAAGGTAGATGTAATTCAAAATACATAGTACTTTTTCATCAAAATGCCATTTTTTAACTTGAAACATTATCAAAAATTCTGAAAACCCTAAAGTATTTCCAAACATCTTTTGTAACTTAGTGTGAAATCCTACTTTAATAACATACTCGAAAATATTTTCAATTATCAATTGGGAGTTTCATAATTTCATAAGCAATGTGATCTCACACAATGAGATTTTTCTCTATATAGGGTTAATTAATTATCTTCAATTATACGTGTATCTTTCCTATGCTATTGTCATATTGGTTATGGACATGGCATACGGGCATACATTGTTTGATATCACAATGTTTGTTAGAAGGCCTATTTTGTTTCGAGTAAAAATCAATGGTGATATCTATGCTTATGAATTCCTTTGACATTCTAATATGCTATTTTTGATATAAATCCATTCTTCAATATGATTTTAAATAAGCATGGCATCATTATCTATATCCGGGGTATATCGAATTGAAAGAGACAGATTGATGTTGGCATTTCAACCTTGTTGACTTTTAGCATCTGTGATTGAAAGAGATACCAATAGTTATTCTAAAAAGTTCATATGTTTTCTATGGATGTCATCTCGATATACAATATTTCCATTTAATTTCGATATGCTTTATATGTTTGACAAAGCTTTTGATTGATGGAAAAGAAACTTTTCATACAAAAGTTTGCGAATTTTTATTTGTGTCTTATTTTGCCATGAATTTCATGAATGCATTATTGGAAATGTGGCATCGTATTTTATATTAAAATATTGTCTGCTGTTATCAGCATTCATGAATAACATTTTCATCGTCCATAAGCAGCTGCTGTTTCGTTTATAAATCTCTTCACGCTCTATCTGCGTATATACGAGGATTTCTGAAAGGAATCACGCTAAGATGGTGTATGTATCTTTTAAGCCACTAATGTTTTGATCAGTCTTATTGACAGTCTAGCTAAATCCTTGCTAATGCTATCTCAATTCTCGAAAATTTCACGGTAGAGATTTCATTTGAAATGAGGTTAAAAAGATCAGACAAAATGCTTGCTGACCCATTTTGTCAGATTTTGAGACCAGCAACAAGATAAAAATGTACATGCGTGTCTTTATTTAAACATAAAATAAAATCAATGTTGTATCTTGCTTACCAAGTATCGAATAATAGTCGATATAACATGCTTCAAATTATTTATCAAAGATTCCTAAATGTCATATAGAAACCAAACAATTTTATCTTGACATTTTCATTATTCTTATAGTCTCCATTTCTTGAAATATTGCAATATTACACGAAAATAAAGGCAAATGAATACAAAATAAATGTTCCTACCAGCAGTATCCCATACGGTGAAATTGATACGTTGTGAACCAACTTCATACAAAGCAGTATATCGTTCAAATCCGGTTGGAACATAGACCTGAAAGAATTTATATTCGTTATTATAAGGTTGCATTGCCATTTTCATAAAATACATTCGGATGAATTTCTGAGAAGCAATACGATTTTATTCATATATGCTGTTTATGTAAAAGATACAATTTTCATATACATCTGCTGTATGTTTGTGCAATGAAACTGATTTTCATATCACGGCTAACGATATTTCTCTAAAGTTCTCTTTTATTTTTGCGAAATTGTTTTAATAAAGTGTTCGTAAAAGTGGGTCTTAAATTATTCCTCACGTCTGTATGATTCACTTTCATTATTCTTTATATAAAAAAAAAGACAAACTGTGCAGATTGCAATAAAATAAAAATAAGCTGGCATTGCGCATTTATGCTGAAAAACACATTTCCACACAGTAATATATAACGAAAGGAAAGAGGCTGTGCATAATTCACTATATGCGGATTTATTTTGGGAAATATATGTTTTCCTTTACACGCACAGATGCGACTATAACGAAATTAAATCCTATAACTTATCCATGCAGAAACAGTATCTATTGAGTCTCAAATAAATGATCGCTAAATTCTCTTTATATGACATTATGCATACTCGCTTGGTAAAATATAAAGCCCATAAATTTCGAGAATTTATAGTTTGCAAAAGTTTTGTCATTCTTCTATAAAATATATCTTCCTTCTGTAATGCAAACCTTCAACTTTAACCTACTGATGATTATTCTTGCCAGACATTACGACAAATAATATGTACATTAATATGTGAGAATTCAAATGAGGCTTTATTACCTCCGTCTGTTTATTTATGATATTTATTTAAAATTCTGAATATCAAATAGATCATTTTATATCATTATCATGTATATGTACATGTTGGCCTATACATGCATGTATATTGAGTGTTGGGGTATGAACTAGGAGTTGATAACCATACATGCATGGACAATACAAAGCCTAGATTAAAAAGTTACATACATGTATGGTAAATTAGATTAAAATCATATACCATGGAATTGCATATATACTATATTTCACTGCAAATGAAAACATCTTAAAAACTGTTTTAAAAAATCAACTTAAATCAATATGCATCTTTTGCATTTCTTTTGTTTAATGTCAGTGTTATTATAAAAAACAACTAATTTTAAGTAAAATGTGATATTTCGTAAGACATTTTAATTTAAAACGTTTTTGCAGTTTTGGGAGTTTAATATCATTCTAATATATTGATGATTTGTTTCAAAATAAAAACAAAATCACTTTTGTATATGCGAACAAATAAACATGGTTCTTTATGCAAATATGCCAATTTTTAAATTTGTTTTAAGTACTTCAAACCAAGCGTAAGAATTGATTAATGAATCGAATAAAACCATTTAGAAATTGCCTTTATATAATATTTCAACCAGAAACAACTTCACGCTTCATGATAATTTTAAGATATGCCTATATAGTCTAGGCAAGAAACATCATATTTGGCATGGAAGCGATATTGAATGATATAGAAACTTAATCCTACTTTAGCCTTAAACCGTTAACTCTAGGGATTGCTTTTTGGAGAACTTATTGAGTTATCTGAAAATGATGTACAATTATTTATTTAGTAGGCTGAGTAACAATCTTTCCAATATCCCTTTTCTCATCCTATATTTTATGTTACGGTAGTTGCGTGTGATTCGCCTTTCCTTCCAATTCCATTCTATTATCATATAAAATGTCAACCTTCAATCATAAATTTGAAATATTTTATAAGGCAGTTTACATTCTTATAAGGTGCTTTCGCGTTTTATGATGCATACAAACATTACCTTCTAAGCAATAGGGGAATAAAGTTTGATATGGTTATTTGCGCAGGTTTCTGTGATGCATCATGTTTGCTTATGCAAACTTATGTTTATGCATCATTTTTCAGTCAATATGCACGGTGCACTTTCTCAGTGGCACAACAGTTGTCAGTCATCCGTGCAGGCAAACAGTATTAAACAGCCATGTGCGCTTCTGCCTTGCATAAAACTAAAGGTCACCTTTGTACCTTCCGAAAGTCATTCACATTTTCGTGGTAACAATAGCAACCAAAATATCCATTGATTTTGAGAAATTTTTACGTCAATATCGTAAATAAAATTATGATCATAGCGAGCAACAATTTTTTTTTGTGTCAGACAGCTGCAGTCATTTCTTCCCCTTTGATCGTTGATATTATTCAAAAGCTTTCATTTTTAATAAAAAATGTTTTGCTTTCATACAATGCATTTGCGTTTGTTTGCACGCTTTGCAGCTATGGCAAACATGAAAAGCTTCTGAATTTAATTTCCTTTTTCACATATTCGTTAGATTCACTTTTGGGGCAATAGTTCCCCCTATGATGCAAATTGCCTACTTGCACTATCTTAAATCACTTTAAACTATTTAACATCAAATCTAAAAAAAAATATTAGTCTTGATGTCTCTCTGAGGAATACTGTTGTACTGGCGTATGTTTCTGCAACATTGCTTTCTATTTATTTGCATGTTCTATCAGACCTCCGAAGTAATTTCCGGTGCAGCAAGACAAAGTTGAATCAATATCTTCATTTCAAGCTAATATATTCTACGTACTGGTCACTTCGTGTTTTCCATTTCCTTTGAAGTGGACTGCAGGCTTATGAGGTCTCTGTTATTAGCTTTGATGTCGGTACTGAAATGTCTTCTCTCATCAGCAAGACTGTCGACTTGATTTTATACTAAAATACTAAAATGGGCTTTTCAAAATATTGAAGATAATGTTATAAAACTGGAAGTAAAATTGACAGCTTAAGACTATGCATTAGAAACATAATATTACACTTTATAAAATTGTATACAGTGATCCCGGTGTTATTATATGCTAACGTTGTATGGCATTGAGGGAATAACAAAGTGACCAAAATATAATATTACATTTTCAAGTAATTCAGGGATGACTATCAGTTTTCGCATAATTAAAATTTGAAACCCAAAGAGATTGGATTCATGTTATTTGATGCATGACATTTCGAATTCATGTATGAAACTAACATACGTATAGAATTGGAGACACAGTATAAGGTTCACATTGCAACAAACCTTTTCTGAAAATTATTAAGAATTTCTCTAACTCTAATATTTGGGTAATTCTACTAATACTTTTTTATATTTTATTTCTTTGCCAAAATAATATACGATTCTAAATGATAATGTTGTTGAAACACTGCCAAAACACGTTGTGAAAACACTGCAATTTTGATATATAATGTTGATAATAAATTAAAACTAATTTATTTCATTATCAACATTATATATCAAAATTGCAATGTTTTTATTTGCAAAGAATATTAATGTTTTGTCTTTAAATATGAACAAGTGTTTTCTTTTATTAAAAAATAAAACAAGTAATTAACTCTAAAATGCTAATGTTTTCATTAAGAGGGCTGCATACCAGAATAAGCCTTTTTTTCGAAATTATTTTTAATTTAATTTTGGAAATTGATAAAAACAAATGAAATGGACGAGGACCTAGCATAAATATTCTATTATTTAAATTTTTTTGTTTATGTATATGTATATTGCATTTCTGTAAAGTTTATAATTGTAAAGGGTCTGGTCAACTTTATGGACATATTTCCATGAAATGTAATATACATATATTTAAACAAAAAAATTAAACAAATAATAGAATTTTTATGCTAGGTCCTCGTACATTTAATTTCTTCCTATCAATTTCCAAAATTAATTAAAAAAATAATTTAGAAAAAAAAGGTTTATTCTGGAATGCAACCCTCTTAAACAATAAACAACATGCAATAAACAAACAATCAGCATTGGGGAAAATAAGAAATTCTAGTTTATATACAATTAGACCTGATTCACACCAACGTTGATGTAGATCAACTGATGTGGATCAAGAAAATTTTTGCGTGTTAATTCACACCGCAGAACTCAGTTAAACTGGTCACATGACCTAGCATACAGGGCACAGTATACTAGGTCATGTGACCAGTTTAACTGAGGCACATGCAGTATACTAGGTCATGTGACCAGTTTAACTGAGTTCTGCGGTGTGAATTAACCACAAGTTTTCTTGATCCACATCAGTTGATCTACATCAACGTTGGTGTGAAGAAGGTGTTATAGGAAATTGTAAGCGAAAATTGTTGGAAAGGCTAAACCCTGTATTATCCAATTTAGTTGTGGTTTGTATAGGTTTATTCTTGGAAATAAGGCTAAATTCATTTTAGATTGATAGCATCCCTCATTTAATTTCTACGGAGTTCGGACCTTCCCTGATGTTATTCCTCACTTCATTTGTTAACAACTACAGAAGTTGCATTTTTTCACCATATCAATGAGTGCTTTTCGCATCATTCGTTTCCTCCTTAAGATTGAATTACTCCATTACATGTCATTTTAAATTAAATATTCCTGGAAGCAGTTTATCTCTAGAAAAAATCGACTCATTTCTGCCTCATTTGCATTTATTTACTTTGTGTCATAGTGAATTGTTTCGTTGAAGTCTATTATGTTTCGTCAGACGGTAGATGTTGATAGAAAATACACTTCATAGAATATCTGCTTTTATGTCAGGATATTAAGAAAAAATGAATTAAGGTTTGCGAAAATTCGTTTTATTTGCATTAAGGTCTACCAATATAAAGTCATTTTTTTAAGGAAAATTACGTATTCTATGATTGTCAGTTTTCATTTTTCAATTTCTCACATGAAAAATCCTTTCAAACAGCTTTTGTTCCATTAAACTCATCAACCTAGGAACATTTATTAAAACTCCTTTTGGAAATGCTAACGTGTACATTCACATGATTTGAATAAACAATGAAAATTTCTTGATGCTTATTTAGTTACGTGACATGCACAATCAGAAATATTGTAATATTTTGTTATAAAGGCGTTTCTCTATTTGACCAGATTTCTATAAGGTTGTATTTTATATCAAAGTCATTGCGAGGTTTGCTTAGAAAATATCAATTTATTTCTTTTTTGAATCAACAGAGACATTTTGTCTTAGCGTAGATACATCATAGACAAAACCACTGATAAGTTAATAAAATAGAGACTTATTGAGCTAATCAGATCAGAGAAACAACAAAGCTAAAACACAATCCTCCTTAGAGACTTTATATCCCTTCTGGCTCCAAGATGACATTTTCCTTATTAGTTACCTGGAATTTTCACTATAAACCATCTGTAATATTAGATTAGACAAAATGAAAAACTTCCTTTCAGAAAATAGCAGTGAGTCAAAACAATCTGTTGGGAAATTAACTTTTCCCTTTCAAAGTCTAGCATATACAAAAGGACAGAATCATGCGCTGAAACAATTGTGGCCGGCTACCTTAATATCATATTAAAATTAATTAATATTGAAAGATCTTTAAATAATGACAATTTGGAAATGCATATATAGAAGTGATTTAAATGAAATAATGAGCCACCCCTCCTCATTGACTTTGACACTATACTATAGAGAACAAATGCTCGTAAGTTAAGTGAATGGACACATTCCGCGTTACAAAACAGCGCATGCGCGAGTATAAGTAGCGCCACGTAGTGGCAAATAAAAATGGAAAAGTGGGAACTGAACTGCATGTTTTGCTATGGGGAAATTTTAAAACATACTTTAAAAAAAAAAAACTACTTGTTATAATACAAAAATAAAAATTGATAAAAATGCAGTATTTTTGTAGCTACTGCATGATCA
>JAQGCC010003339.1:0-15634 GCA_034698905.1 Xestoiulus laeticollis
AAATTATGAAATTTTGATTAAGTAGGAGCTACAAAAATACTGCATTTTTATCAATTTTTATTTTTGTATTATAGCAATTAGTTTTTTTAAAAGTATGTATCAAAATTTCCCCATAGGAATGGGGGTGTGCAGTTCAGCCTTAACACTGGGGTATCATAAAAATCAGAAATTTCGCAATATTTTATAATTATCTAAAAAGATGTAACCAATTCTTTAAAATTTAAGTTAAAATCAGTTGACCAGTTTTATGAAAATCCTAGCAATATCACAAGAATTTCTGATTTTGTTACTTAAATTGCAGAGGATGAAATCTTAATAAACATCAATCCAATGAAAATTTTGTTTCTTCTATTTGCAATTTCCAAAAAACCCAAAGCAATCTCAAAATTGCGGTTTATTTAATTTTCTCAAAAAATGAGAACATAAAAATATTACCTGTAGGGTACATTCCTCCTATACCATATGTTTCCGACATTGGAGGAGCTGTGGGAGCATGATGAAACGGGAGTGCTGAAATGCGGGCAGAAAGCAACAATAAAAGAACAATTTTTGATAGAAATAAAGGTATTCGTAAATGATACTGACGTTGATGAGACTGATGCCATCCAGTAACTTGATGTCGTGGCAAAGACTGGAAACGAAAAATTACGATAACTAAAACAGAAATCCAGATATATAATCATGTGCCCTGCATTTTTTAAGTGAATGACTTACTGGAAGGCTCGAATTTCCTGAAGATCTGGAAGTCCCTTCTTGGAAATCCGACAAGCGAACCATGGCGTAAGGAGAAATATCGTCATCCGAATCTAAGAATAAAAACAAAGCAGACCGATCCCCGATGTGAATTTCCATGAGTGAAATTGAAGTTCAATTTTTAAGTCATAACTATGCTAAGTGTCTACCTCCAGTAGATGCCCGTGCACCTGTTGATTGTCGAAGACTTGTCAAAGTGGAGCGGTTGGCGTCGCTACGTCGTGAAAGTGAAGTTTCTGCAGGAGTACGGGGTTTGTCTGTAAAATGTAAATTAGTAATTTTTTTTAGAAAACAACAATAGTCCAAAGCCTGATAGATAATTGCAACAATTAATGAATGAGATGTGATAATGTTTAGATAATCTAATTGAAATGCCTCAATCACTTAAGGGGGAGCTGAACTGCATGTTTTGCTATGGGGAAATTTTAAAACATACTTTTAAAAAAGTTATTTGTTATAATACAAAAATAAAAATTGATAAAAATGCAGTATTTAGAAAAAAAAGGCTTATTCTGGTATGCAACATTCTTAAATAATAAATGTGCTATTTCATTATGTTTTTATTTAACTAGCAACATTTGTTAAAACATGTAATACAGTGACAAATCAATTAAAATGTTACAAATAAATTAAACCTTACTTTGAGCTTCCTGCTGCCTTCGCCTGCGACGAACCCAGAGACAAGTAACAATTAGGCATATAACAATGACCAGTGCGCAAGCAGCAATGGGGCCAATGATACCAAGGTCCATCAAGGTGAAAACTGAGGCAATTTCCTTGACATCATCGTTAATAAAATTCCCATCTAAGAAACAAAGAAGGAAATAAGCACAAACTCCCTTTATAAATAAAATAATTTTCCACCAACTTTAATACCATGATCGTCCATCAGCGTAGAGAAATCATACTCTGCCACCGTAGTGCCAGCAGTACTGTGAGCAGTCATGCGCAATGTATACCAGGTTCCAGGGACTAATTCGGGCACAATCTGCATACGCTGATTAGGTTTGACTCCTTTGGTAACCAGGGTCCAGCCATCAGCTTGTCTTGCCTGGTATTCCACCGTGAAATACAGTACGGGGCAGCCGTTTGTGACCCAAGAATCCAGATGCAGGGTCATGTGGTTTGTGCTTTCCTCAATCAGCTTTGCCATTGGAGGCGCAACAGGAGCTTAAACCAACATTTCGATAATCAAACCTTACTTCACTTATAAAAATTAAATATATATATCCGGAGAATTTTTTCTATTGTTTTCTGGGATTTTTATTTGTGAGAAAAACCCGGGGTCAATCAAAACGCCAGAGACATACCCGGGGTCGACCAAAAGTTCTGAGACATGCCCAAGGGTAAACCAAAATGAAACGAACCAAGGGAAAAAAATTCTCCGGGTATATATATATATATACAATTTTAAATGTATATATCTCATATCGCACGGTGGTCGGTATACATGTATATCTGAAAATACAAACCTCAGTAGGACCTCAGGTCAAAGTTCCTTCCAAGTGTAAATTCCTGGTGAGGTTTGCATTTTCAGATATCAACCTCACCCCTTGCGATATATATACTTAATTCAAATAAGACCTTCGACATACCACCACCATCAGTTGCCACCATGAGGACGTCAGAGGCCTCCCCCATCCCCACTTCGTTAAAGGCAGAAATGGTCATCTCATAGTTGGTGCCACATCGTAGATTGCGGAGGGTGTGGGACTCCTGATAAGGCTGCAGTTCGATGCTGTCCCACGATCCAAATTCAGGTTTAAATTTCAAGACGTAGCCTACGATCGAATGATCAAAATTAATTACGTTTCATTTCCTTGATATTTTAATATTTTTTAGGTTTTCTTGGACACATTCCCTTCATAATAAAATTGTTTTATCATACCTAAAATGGGACTGTCTCCGTAGGCTCGCATTTTCCAACGTAATCCAACAGAGTTAAAAGTGGCCATAATAACCGACACTGATGGTGGAGTAGGTGGCACTGTAAGAATTATAATGTTTTTTTCTGATTCTTCAATCATTTTCCAGCTATTATCTAAATCAGGATAGCTTTTATAATACCTTGAACAATGACCACATGATGTACAATATCATCACCAAAATCGTTTTTAACTTGGCACGAGTAATTGCCTGCATCAGTGCTCTGGATTGTGGCTATCTGAAGTGAGTTGTCATCCAGTAGTTGCAAGCGGCTCTCGATGGGTACTTCCTGTTTCCTGAAATCAAATAGAGAAAAAAATGAAATAATTGTTGTCTGACGTCAGCTCATTTCCACATTGAAATAAAAATGCACAAGTTTCCTAATAATAATCAATAATTTATACTAACCCATGCATCCAAGTTAACTCAGGAGTTGGGATCCCAACAGTTGGGCACGGAAGCGTCAATTTTGCACCCTGTATGACTTTAAAAATTCTTCCAAATGTAATGCACTTAGCAGGAACTGAAAAAAATAACATTTTGTAGAATAACGTCTTGAGGAATTTCTCCAATATAACCCAACCGAAAAAGCTTACCGAAAGATGCGGCTGGTCCACCAAACACCGACTGGGAAGGTCTACCTTCTCCCAAAACCGATGAAGCGGTAACCCACAACTTATAACGAAGCGAACGTTTCAGACCTTTCACCTCGAAGTGGGATAAATGACCCAAAACTTTGTAATTTGTCTGTGAATTAAGAATATGAGAGTAACAACGACAGCTTTAGTACTACTTATTCCAAACTATTTCACAATAGACAAAGTAATAATGTTTTTGTTGAAGCAGCATTTGAAAATTTTAAAAAAATGCGGTTTATCGAATGCATAAAATTGACTTAAAGAGGGTTGCATGCCATATATAAGCCTTTTTTATAAATTATTTTTTAATTTAATTTTGGAAACAAATGGATTGTACGAGGACTTATCATAAATATTCTATTATTTGTTTAAATTTTTTGTTTATGTAAAGTTTACCAGACCCTCTACAATTATACTTTACAGACATATTTCCATGAAATGGAATATGCATATACATAAACAAAATTTAAACAAATAATAGAATATTTATGCTAGGTCCTCGTACATTCCATTTGTTCCTATTAAACAGTTTCCAAAATTAAATTAAAAAATAATTTAGAAAAAAAGAAGCTTATTCTGGTATGCAACCCTCTTAAGTTATTTTTGCTTAATGACCAGAGATTCTTCCAGCTATAAAAAACGAAACCGCCAACCTGCTTTCCGTTGGTAGGATCTTCGACGTAAATAGTGTAATGAATGATGTGGCCATTGGAATTTTGGGGTGGAAGCCAATAAACAGCGACAGATTCAGTGGAAGCAGATACGCATTTAATCTCAGCTGGGCTTCCTGGCACTTTTATAATAACAACAAATACAATTTAAGGAACTTCGTTAATTTTTATTGCACGTTCATGTTTGAAAATCTAATTAAAAAATTTTCGTCGTAATTAAATATTTGAAAATTTACCATCCTCCCAGGTACGGCAATAAATAGGCTTGCTTGGAACTCCATCTCCAGCTAGTGTATATGCCACAACTTGAATGCTGTGATTTGTAAACGGTTCCAGAACATCTAAAGTAGCCGTAGAAAATGTAGAATTGACAAGCCCAACACGTTTTCCTTGAGAAAGGTGATAGAAAGATAAAAGAGTGCATTAACCTAATATGCCAAGAAAACAAAATTATTGTAAAACGGTGCTTAACTTTATTAAAATTGTAAAACTAGAATTACACTCGTATTAAATTAAAAATTTCAGTTTCAAAAACGGGGGAAAAAAATTTTATGCAAATCTTGCTATAACTAAGCCTTTTTAAAAACTTTATCTATTCTAAGTCTGTTCCAATATTAGGGCATAAATACAAGGTAATCACAAAAAAAAAAAACATCCCAAAATTATTTGCTAATAAAAAGTTTAACATTTCGACTCACAGGTTGCTGGCCTGCAGCCGTTTGCGCCATTAGTCAATTAACGCATCGCAATCTCCTCCCACGCACGTAAAATCCGTCGCTTGAGCTCTGTGACATTTTTCACCTTTGACCGGTAAACTTTGTGCACCATAATGCCCCGGATCGAGTAGTCAACAGGATTTAAATCGGGACTGTTTGGTGGCCAAAGCATTGGTGAAATAAGGAAGGAGTTTTTGTTGCAGAAGAATATTTCGGTAATATTTGCTGTTTATTTTGACACCCGGTTCAACAAAATGAACAGAAGTTAGTCCAAATTTCGACACAGCAACAGAAATCATTATCGATTGGCTGAAGTGTTTGCAATGGTGAAGCAAACGGATCGTGTCGATTTCACGTTTTCGAGTTCCGGTTTTTTCTGATTGTTTTATTAAACTTTTTATTAGCAAATAATTTTGGAATGTTTTTTTCGTGATCACCCTGTACATGTTTTCTGTTATGTTGTCTTAATATTTTCACAATAGTTATGCTAAATCAAGAAAAAAATATTTTCGAATGAAACAGGATGAATAAAAAGCCGGAATAGCCTTAACATTATTCCATGTTGCATTATCTAGAAAGGTTTTCCATTTCAAATGTATAAATTGCTTACCTACCATCCCATGAATCAACCGGCCAATAAAGAACCCTGTGTCCGCGCAATATCCCATTGATGGAATCGGACGCCGGTGGTTGCCACGACACTGCGATTTTACTCGAGCTCTGTGCCGAACACCGGACGTCGGTTGGTG
Organism: Xestoiulus laeticollis; assembly: GCA_034698905.1. NCBI lineage: Eukaryota > Metazoa > Arthropoda > Diplopoda > Julida > Julidae > Xestoiulus > Xestoiulus laeticollis. The sequence goes on from JAQGCC010003339.1 coordinate 5,454, forward strand.
GTTTGCTAGGGACTGAAAATAAAACACAAAATATGAAAATGGTAACTCTGAAAAAATGCCTGCAATGTCAAATACGAACTCAGTTGAGTTAGCCTTACCATCCTCGTTAGTCATGACAAGAATTTCGTCGGATAGTGGGCCTTTTCCAATATCGTTGAACGCTTGGATAGCAATGGTATATTTGGTAAACTCCTGGAGCGAAGGAATGGTAAACGATAGACCCTTGTCATAGCCAGCAGGCACTTCAAGCAACTGAAAATTGTAAGGGTCAGAGGAGGATGCAGACCGATAGCCAACATAGTAGCCTCGTATGTCACCATTCCAAGAATCGCGGGGCGGTGGCTTTGAAATAAAGAGAAAGATACGCTAAGTAAACCATATAATGTATCATTTGTCTACTTAATTGTACCATATCGAGTTTCATATTCGAAACCTCGTTAAACACAACCAGTGCATTTCAGGTTACTGTAATTGATTGCAAACTGGCTGAAAAGTACTTGGCAGGACATTTACAGTAATCCAAATTCAAGAATGTATTAGTCCAAGTATGGAAATATTTTTTTAAAGATTGTTCCTGTCAAGACCTATATGCACGTTTAATAATAAACAAAGTATAATTTTACGTATTTTCACATAAAAAATTCGCAACCAAAGATAAAAACATGCTTAATGATTGAATGAATGAATGATGATAATCAATGATTATAAAAGCTTGTCTTAGGAGAAATAACTGTTTTGTGTTGCTTGCTACTGTAATTTTTAATTCCATATTTTGATTTCGATATTATTAAATGTGGCTTTTTATGGCACATTTAAAAATTGCGGACAAAGAAAGCATTTGCGTAAATAATGCTTTTGCTATTTTTGAGTTAATTAGTTAAAAGCTTTATTTCAGGGTCATATCTAATTTGCTAACTAATTTTAAATTTTTTGGAGACTGTAATTACACATTTTGAGTCTAAAAATCTAACCTGCCAGGACACTTTAACGGTTTGCGAATCCAAAGCTTGCACATACACATTATTGGGAGCGCCAGATGGAGCTGCAAAACACAGAACACAAATGAATTAAAAAAGCAAAATTGTACATCCCATGCACTGACGATAAACAAAAAACGCTAAACGAAAATTAAAGGCAAACGAAAACTGATGCTTGAAATGGAAAAAAGAACTAGGAAATAAATGATAAATATAAAATGCACACTATGCAAGCATTACCATGTCACCATGCTTTTAGATGGCAGTCATGCACTCTTAAAGCAAGCATCCATAAGCAAGGCTCTTAGTCAGCATACCCTCCCCTGTGATGGTCAACACGACAAGTTCAGTGCCGCCACTTTTGCCCAAATTATTTTCCGCAAACATTCGGAACGAGTAGGTGGCCGACGGCTTCAAACCAGAAATGGTCTCGAATCGTTGATCTCCATTTGCAGTTTTATTTTGAACCCGGCCTGCATTTACCGAATCAAATAAATTTGTTAGTTCATCACTATAATGCCAATCAGACCATAGTATTTAATTTTTTTTGCATCGGTTAAAATTTCAAAAGTGCCAAGTCTGATATTGTGGATAATTTTTTTTAAAAAAATTTAACATAAAAAAATGGTAAAAAACAAAGTTACCTCCACGAGATCCTTCCATCGGCTTGTATTCCAAGATATATTTCCTGATTTTGTCATTCCCATCGAATGGTTCATTCCATGATACGCGAGCTGATTGATTCCCAATATCAGTGACGGTGAGGCCAACAGGGGGATCAGGACGACCTAAGGAACAACATCAATTTTTTTAAAAAAGTCGCAGCAAAAACAATCTGGGGTGAAATGTAAACAAGTACATACTTTGCACCAAAAGCGTGAAATCTTTTTGATCTTCCCCAAATGCATTCTGAACCCAGCATGTGAATACAACGCCATCTTGCTTCTCAATACTTTTAATGGAAAGTTCTGAAGTCAACCCAGCTGAGGCCATGCTATCGATAACTTTGTACCTTTAAAATTGCAAGTTTGATACACTAAATTTAATATGCAGAATAACTGCAGACTTCTATATCAGGCTACACCACTTTCATTTTCATTGGTTTCTTAACGTCCATGACAAATAATTAAATCCAAAATAGGTTTATATGAAATTATCTAAATATTAATTATCTAAAACTAAATAGGATATCAAAGCAAATACATTATAACACGATCACCTATTTGGAAACTGAGAGCCGACTAATTTTCCATCCATCATCCAGGTCACATTCAGGGGTAAATCACCTTTTGCAACACAACTTAATGCCGCAGTTTGTCCTACTCTAGCCATTAACGTATTAGGCTCATTAATTATGACAGGTGGGTCTGCAACATTGCAAGAGAATAAAGCAAACATTGCATCATGTGAGCATTTAAAATTTTCCAAATAAATTAACTTGTAATCAAACCATACCATAAACCTTAAGGTGAACAATGTGATCCAGGCCAGCACCAATGCCATTGCTTGCCTTGCACACATAATAGCCCTCCTGTTCTTCGTGTACGTTGCTCACAAGTAGGGTTCCATTTGGAAAAACCTGCATCGAGGCATCATTGATGATGTCATCTGGAATTAAAGTAAATTCCAGGAATATGTTACATACATGTATATTATTCTGAGAGATGTATTTGTCCACAAAACAATAAATCACAGCACAGAACTACATATCCCGGCCTGCACAAATCGAGAAATAATTTCCAGGTATAAACACTTACTTTCGCCTTTCATCCAGACAACTTTAGGAGCAGGAAAGCCGTCAGCTTCACAATGAAGGACGATATCTTGGTTTAAAACAACCGAAACTACTTGTGCAGGAAAATGAATCCAACGTGGAGGCACTGAAAAAAGCAGTTTCTTTATCAGCTACAGAATTTTAATAATAGAGATTTCATTCAATAACATTGGAAACATTCCCACGAGTGAAATGGAAATGTATGCAATTTCTCCAATTTTAAAATATAAATGGAAAATCTTGTGGAAATTACATACTATGTTCGTTCTGATTTTTTACGAGCAGTCATAAACTTTTGAGCAAGAATTACAAGAAAAACAGCATAAAAAGTGCAATATTATGACTTTTTCCTTGCAATGTGTTCCAAGTCAAACCACCTTTGTGTTAAAAAAATCAGATTACATTCAAAGTTTTGTGATTTCCTCAAGGAGTTTCCAAAAATGATATTATATATCGCCTTTGAGGGATTTCCCACATTGAATTACCTTGACGTGTGCAATTGCAGTGCACTTAAATAGCGTTTTACAGTAATAGGCAATTAAAAACATTAGTAGGGACCACATTTATGACTATTAGGCTTTTATGATTCGTCCCAAAGGAATTCACATAATCAATAAGGAGGCATTATATGCAACATAACTTATGCTGTATTTTGGCATTTTTTAACTTAAAAAAACTATATTCATAAGGTACTTTTCATTAAATTCCCTATTTAAGGTTCCGTATTTAATAATGAATGACATGATAATCACAAAGTTATGAGATTTCGCCCAAAAAGCCCAGAAAAGCGTTCATATGCACATTATATGTAAGTTTCAGAATTTATAATGTGTCTGTTATTAAGATCGAGGGTTGCATACCAAAATAAGCTTTTTTTTTTCTAAATTATTTTTTTCAATTTTGAAAACGGATAGGAACAAATGAAATGTATGAGAACCTAGCATAAATTTTCTATTATTTGTTTCAATTTTTTGTTTAAATATATGTATATTACACTTCATGGAAATATGTTCGTAAAGTTTACCAGGACCTCTACAATTATAAACTTTATAAACATATCTCCATGAAATGGAATAAACATATACATGAACAAAAAATTTAAACAAATAATAGAATATTTCCTCGTACATTCCATTTGTTCTTAACAGTTAAAAATGAGTTTCCAAAATTAAATTGAAAAATAATTTAGAAAAAAAGGCTTATTCTGGTATGCAGTCCTTCTTATTGCTATCCAAACGTAGGAATCAAATATTACAAGGATTTGAACAAGACAACAATAGTTAGCAATTTTATATTTTTTAAAAAAAAATGTTTAGCTATCAATGCCACAATTGAATACAAAATAATAAGTCTGGATGTTAACTGGCACTTTCACTGCGCAACAACGGCTGTGCATTAACTTTACAAATCCTCAACGAAATCGTCTTCCATGATTTGCATAAATAAAATCATTGAAAACAGTATAAGCTATGCTGCATCAATTGTTTAGCACTCCTGCTCTTCTATGTGCTTATGTTTGTTTTAATGATAAACAAGACTTAAGAGCATGTGACTTTACCATTGACTAAAAGTGGTGCCGTGAAGGTAGCAGTAGCAGCCGCGTTTCTGGCCAGACAGGTATAATTTCCAGAGTGACGAGACTTCAAATAGTCGAGTGACAAGCCGCTCGAGTACTCGTCAAAATTTCGAATAGTTATCCCAAGATCAGGGGAAATGGCGCTGCCATCTTTCAACCAAGTTATGTTGAGGGGTAAGTCACCACGGCTGATAACGCAGGAAACGCGCACCACCATGCCCTCAGTGAGTTGCTCAGTTTGGAAGGAGAAAGGTACGATCTTGGGCGGCACTGGAAAAATGAGAAGGACTTGCATGTAGATGCAAGGATATCATAATGATATTTACCCTTAACAACCAGCTGGGCAGTATGGCTAGCTGCTGCAGCTGCATTCCTGGCTACACATGTGTAATTGCCAGAGTGTTTGCTCTGAATGTTATCGATGGTTAGGACGGATGTATAGTCATCCACGGAATGAATTAAACTCCCAGTTTCTGGCGAAAGGCGATGGCCATCCTTTAACCATTCAACGATGATTGGAAGGTCCCCTTGGTAAACAACACAGGACACTCTAGCCAACACCCCGGCAAAATAATGGTCTCCACCAAATGAAAAGGGAACAATCTTTGGAGCAACTGAAAGAATAACCGATTACATACAAATTCATTAACCAAGCATCTTTGTTTGGAAAATTACCATTAATTTTCAATTCTGCCGTGAATACGTCAGAAGCAGCAGTATTGCTTGCCGAACAGCTGTAGTTGCCTCTGTGTAAGCGTGTAGCGTTGATAATGGATAAAATGCTAGAGAAATCCTTCACGGAAACAATTTTTATCCCAGATAAGGAATCAATGGATATCCCATCCTTTTTCCAGCCAAATTCTATGGGAGGATCACCCTCTGTCAACATGCATACAACGCCAATGTTTCCTCCGACAGAAAACTTATCGTCTTGGAAAGAGAATGGCTGAATTTTGGGGCCAACTGCGAAAAAAACATTGGAAAAGTGCTTAAATCGTGTGATTACCCTGGACAAGAAGCTGAGCCGTGAAGCTGGCTTCTCCAGCAAGGTTCTTGGCGACACACGTGTAGTTGCCAGAATGAATGGCAGTGACACTGTCAATGCTCAGACCACTCGAGTGCCGATCATAGTCAGTCACTTTAATGTCCAGAAGAGGGAGAATTGGTTTAGCATCTTTGAGCCACTGGAAATGGATTGGGAGGTCACCCTGGCTGACGGCACACGTGATATGTGCCCGCATGCCTTTGAAGTTTTGGTCGTCTTGGAATGCAAAAGGGATAATCTTTGGAAGGGCTGAAAAGTAAAAGCAGTCAATTACCATTAACTGAGAGCCGGGCTGAGTGTGAGGCTGCTCCTGCGGCGTTTTGTGCTATACACGAATACAGGCCATTGTGGCGTGGCATTATCATTCTTATTGCCAGGATGCTGGAGAACTCATCCATGGCTTTTATTAAAATGTCCATGTCCTCTGCCACAGCTTGGCCATCTTTAAGCCATTCAATGTGGACCGGTGAATCCCCCTCGCTGACCACGCATTGCAGCCTCGCACGCATCCCCTCACGTAATAGTTCATCTTGGAATGCAAATGGAAGTATTTTGGGAGGAACTGAAATATGATAATCACAGCAACAAAGTGCATAAAAACGAAGATCAAGCTCAGGAAAACATGAAAATCTTGAATTAATGAAAGCTGATTGATGAATATAAATTAGATTTGTGGATAAATATTTCGACTGCAAACATGTAACTTGTCCTTTCTCTAAAAACATTTTTGATTTCTGTGACTGTTTCAGTTCATGCAATTATGAATGGTGCCTTCAACACACTGCAATTAAAGCTCTTATAATACTAAAGGCAATGCCAATAATTTCTTAATATATTTTTAAATAAAGAAATTGTTATTTTTACATGTACAAAATTGTACTGAATGATGCCTATTGTGGAAAAACTCGCCTGCCAGCTAGGGTCCTTCGCAATTTATTACACTTTAAAACGCTCTTATTTTCATGCATTTTTTAAAAAAATAATATGAAAATATTTCGAAACAGCAAAATTTAAATCAATAAAATGGTCATATGTGTCATATTAAATTGCAATGTAGGAGGATTCTGTATTCATGCAATTTTTGTATTCATTAAACACTTCATTAAATGATTAATAAATAATACACTAAAAATAAAATACAAGCAAATCTTTAGCTTACCCAAAACATTCATTTGCATCTTGGCTTGGGCAACTTCCCCTTTTGAATTTCTTGCAGTGCAAAGATATTCCCCACCATCCACTCCTCTTTGAACTATGCTAATTAGTAGCGTGCCATTGGCAAACACTTTCTGACGAACAGTTTTTGGAAGAGTGAATGTATCTAAAATTCAAAAAAATCATGGTTATTGAAGGCTAAAAAAATCAGGAATAATACTGAAAACTAAGAAAAAATGCCGATAAAATTTAACTCAATATTATTTCCATATTATGCCAAAGTATATGAATTTCTCCCAAAAAGTAATCTTGAATTTTGTATCAAGTAAAATTTTGCAAAAGGTTATTCATTTGCACTAGCAAATAAAACAATATCAAACATTGACCTTTTTTCCATTCTACGGTGTCTATTGGACTTCCAAATACAGGACAAGACATGCTCAAATCTTCTCCAGCGACGGCTGTTATTGGTGGGATAGGCCTCACTTCGAGAGAACCTGAGAATAGATGTACAGTATGTTTATAAGCAACACCTCCAAAAATCCAGGAAAAACAATGTTCCAAAACAATGCTCATGATCCTAGGGTGAAATACTGAATACATTCTTTGCTGAAGATAAAAATTATAAAATGAAATTATCAAACTAACTTGGACGTTGCATTGCAATCCTACATATAGCAATATCATGTAATTATAAGATAATTTTCTTTCAGATGTGTACATCTGAAAGAAAATTGTCTTATAATTATGTAAGTCCATAAATATTGCAAATATAGGCCTATAACAAAATGTTCGAGTTTGTAAACTTTGATGCTTGCTGCACTTTAATTTTGTCTAATCGATCATGATAAATGTTGATACATTTTTCTAAATTTTCTTGACACACCCAGTTTAGAATCACTGATCTACACAACATTAATTGGTATTCCCACAAAGCAGAAATAACAAAAATTCCAAGGAGTTAAATTACATTTAAATGTTATCTTTTATTTTTCTGAATTTTATTATTTGTTTAATGCTATGCATTAGTTTATTTTCTGATTTATATTTAAAAGGTAAGGCAAATGAGCACTTACCCTAACATACCGTGAATGTTCACTCGTGCCGAATGCTTCAATTTCCCGAGTCGATTTTTTGCTTCACACGCGTACAACCCTCCATCCTCCTTTTTTGCTCTTCTGACATGAAGAGTGCTGCGAATTCCACCATTGCCATCTGATTCCTCTTTAATAGATAAGTGACCTGATGGTTTCTGGACAATGGTATCTAATGTCCACGATATACTAGGTGACGGATTGCCAAAAGCAATGCAATGCAACGTAAAAGCAGACCCTGGGTCTTTGCTGTGCTCTTCAAAGACTTGCTTGAATTCAGGCATAAAATCTGCAAAAAGTTTTATTCTATTAGATTCTATTCAGAAAGTTATCTTAAGCCATTGGCTTACCATTTTATTATCATCTTGAACCTTGGCTTACCTCCTAAATTAATTTGAGCTGTACTTTGGATCACATTTCTATCATTATGAGCGAAACACTGATACATCCCCTTGTCTTCTGATCGAATCATAGAGATTTTTAAAGTCGAAACACGATAAGCTTCGTCGTAGTTAATCCGCTTGCTGGGAACTTGCTGCCCGTCTTTCATCCAGGTTACCATAGAAACATGGTGGCCGGATACCTGACAATTGAGGACCAAAGGCTCCCCAACATTCAACGTCGTTCTCGATGGCTCCACTTCAACAAAAAGAGGTGCTAACAGAGACCGGAAAGTTGTAATTTATAGAAAGGTTTACAATAAAAAATGGCAAATCAGCACGTCAAGGACCCATACCTAGCACATTTAACGTGAATTCCTTTGTCGTGGTCCAAGTACTGGAGTTTACTCTGCAAATGTAAACCCCACCATCCAGTTCCTGACTGTCGCTAATCATAAGCCCGTGTGCAATTACTTTGGTACGACCATTAGTTACCAGACTAACTTCTCCCGATTCTGAACGACGGAGCCAACTAAATACGGAAAATTCAGTTCAACAATACATGCGACACTATTTTGAAACGTAAAATGGAAGAACCAAACTAGAAAGCTTACACAGTAGTAGGAGATGGAAAACTCTGAGCAACACAAGGTAAAAATGCAGTGCTACCTTTAGAGATTTTTGAGGAAGATGAAGAATCTAGGATTTTTGGGGGAACATTGCCACGAGGATCTGAAACAAAATAAATGGCAAAGAAACCATTGCATGACGTTAATTAAAATCAATAAATATACAGGTTTTTTATAAGACAACTAATGTTTGCAGTGAACCATGTCATAAATAAACTAATACAAATTTCGTTTCCTAATAAGAAACCCTAGAGTCAAATTTTAGTCATAAAAAGTCAAAGGCGTACCTGTGACAATGAGTTGTCCTGCTCTCGAGCTGGTTTTGCTTTCTTTTGTCAGGCGGTGGTAAGTCTGGCATCGGTAGCTGCTGCCCTTATCCGAGGAGGTCACGTCTTTTACAAATAAATCCCCAATTGGCGACACCCAAAATTTGCCATCTGGAAAATGAAAGCCCCACAATATTCTTACACTGATATATCAATTGATACCAACAGCTGAAACTAAAATTTTGTCACATGTAATCACCAGTTTCCGAAGTGGCAACAATTTTCATTGTGTCATCCCTAATCCAAGATGCAACCGATACATAAGCCTCAAGAAACGTTGGAATATGGCATTTGAAAACGGCGGTGTTGCCCCGGATTGAAAACGCATCATATACGTGAACATCATAATCGACTGTAAGAACTTTAAAACAAAATATTTCATTGGATATCCAAGTCTACATGTTTAGATGTAAAATGCTTTTATTAAAATATTATATTTTGCAGTAACTTAGCTTTGGCATTTTTTTTTCAAAATATATGTTTGCTCACCCGCTTTGACTTGAGTATCTCGACTAACGACAGTGCCAGCTGGGTTTGAAGCAACACACCTGTAGCTAACAGTGTGAATGTCAGGCCGAAACTGCTCGGAACGAAATGGTGAGAAAACCAGCGCGCCATCGTTAGATATGTGTCGTAATCCAGATATATTGGATACAGGTGTACCATCCAACAAATTCCAAACGACAGTGGGCGGAGGTAACCCTTTGGCAATACACTTCAGGCTAGTCCCTGTGCTATTTGAGAAATCCAAGCGGCTAGGAGATTCTTCTACAAAACGTGGTCCATCAGGTGAATCGTTTAAAGTGGTATCTGAAGTATAGAAAACAAAATTTATTGTTATTTGGATATTGGACTAAGCACTTCGATGACACACAGCGTGCCAATACAAAACCATTTTTGTTACTTGCTCACAATAAAGATTTCGATAGACATGTCGAAATAGTGACAATTATTGCTGCATTAATTTCATTATAATGTAATGCAGCAATAATTGTCACTAATAACGAGTCATTTTTCAAATATATCGATACTTTCTTAGTGCATTTTACATCTTGAGTAATCCGTGGGTACATATAAGTAATAAATGTGCTATGATTATCTTGAAATAGTACTGTATGATTACTGTCAATTGTTGTTGTTGTTGTTTGTTACGTTGGCCTATTTCTGCACACGAGGGCTAAACACCAACGCCAGGGAAAGGGCCTCCTTCACCTCCCTGGGAATT